>CAIGRB010111612.1:88032-105642 GCA_903798255.1 Fraxinus quadrangulata
TGACTTCACGGAAAATTTTTGTTCGGAGAACTAAAAAAAGCCGTATTCACGCAATCGTAGATTTAACCTGGAAATTGTAACCAATTTTATCATTTTTCTCTTGCTCAATTTATAGAGCTCTAAACTAGCATTTTGGTACTAATGCTATTTTATTTTTTATGGAACTAATAGGTTGCGCCAAAGACATTTATTCCAGCTTTATTTGGACATGCTAAAGATGACAAATTTATTAATCTTTGCCACTCCGAAGCCATCTTTAAGTCATATGCGGTATGGAAACATTCCACAGATCTTGGGTCATAACTTAATGATTTGTGAAGTAATAATTTCTTGATGCTGTGCAGGGTGATAAGAATATTATCAAGTTTGATGGCGATCACAATTCTTCTCGACCTCAATTTTATTATGATTCTGTATCAATTTTCTTTTATAATGTCCTTCACCCTCCTCGACCTCCATCTACATATCCTACTAAGGTTGAGAAATATTATGATTTGGGAGACCTGAAGGGCAGTGCTATCAGGAACGAGGTAATTTCTGCTGCATTTCATTATCTTTGCACGGTTTTTCTATTCACGAAGTATGGACCAATCTTTACTTTTTGTACGAGTATGATCAGCAAATGGAGCATTGATTTTTTTTTCTTCGTCTTTTTAGTCCCTGAACAAAGTTTGAATTGACTAGACATAACTTCGGTAAAATACAGTGTATTCAGAAGCTTGAAGTTTAGTTCTATGGATTTCATCTTCCATATTTGATCACACTTAATTGATGCGTATTCTGTTATTACAGTATTACAGTGCCACAGGATTATTCAAGTCTTCTGCATATTTTGGCTGTTACGTTTTCGACTCAATATTTGGCGGCCTGGGATGTCTATTTTCATCCAAGAGCATAATCATTCTTGCTACCTCACTTAAACATTAATTTTTTACCTATATGAATCGACACATTATGTGTAATTGGTTTTGTTTCCCAGAATCTTTTATACGAGATTATAGCCGGTCTTCAGAATGTCAGTACCAACGCAGCAAGCTCATCTTCTTTACCACCAAGCATTGCAACGATGAAGTCCGTGGGGGAACTCCTTTCCGACATTGCACCAGTTGCTACTGTAAATATACAAACCTGTCGCTTTCATTTTATTCACCTCCTATATTTATTAATCAAAAAGTTTCTCCTTTCTTTTAAATGGATTCCATCTTTGGATTAGCTTAATAGTTACTCTAAGTACTTTTCCCTTTTTTAAGGCTTAGACAAACATGCTCTTAATGCTTGTCAGAAAGATACGACTTTATTTAGTTGCAAGTGAGAAAAATATGGCTAAAGAAAACTGGATTCTTGTAACAGGAGAAAAATTTCTCTTACCTTTTGTTTTCTATGTTAATTGGTTACTCCAGGATTCCTTGGTTACCGAAGGTGATATACACTGTGGCAATAGCCCGTCACTTGTACAGGTATTCAAATTTACTGCACGATCCAATATGAGATTTTGTGGTACTTAAAACTTCGTTAGAGTTCTGAAATTGAAGCTCGCAAATTTGTATTTATTAGGACAAGCTAAGTACCAAAAATGAAGAGTGCTACTCGTATACAAGTTCAAATAGAGAGAGTTGGGGAAGATGCTCATCTCTGGGCAGTGATGACGAACCATCCCTGGATTGCATTAGAGCTACTGACTATGATCAGGTTCTCTCTCTCTACCTCTCTTGTGCACAGTTGGAAAATGTGCATCGGTGTATCTGCTGATCAGCAATGTTTTGCGATCAGATGCCTTTTACTTGATTCCTTTTTAGCCAAGTTCTATTTGCTTTTTCTTGAAAAAATTTATATGCTTTTATCGCTTATTCACATTAATTAATGGATATGCAACGCTGAGAAAGTAGAAAGTTTAGTTTAACTAATGCCTTGCATTCTCTCTTCTTGTTCTTTCCCTATTCTGTTAGCTATTGTTTATTGATGAGTAATGCGTTAATTTCATTTCAGACAACTATAAAGGTGCTCGCCACACCTCTTCGAAATACTCAACAAAGCACATTAAGCTCACCCAAGGATGAAAAGAAGAAGAAAGCATCCACAGAAACAAAGAAGTCCAAGCACGATAAGTTTGAAAAGCTGGAGGCTCTAAGCCAGCGTTTGCGGCTTTGCATTCTGAAAAGAGTTAAGCATAGGAGACATTGCTCGTCATGACAACCTTTGTACTGTAGACTAGGAAATTGCTTTTGTGAAATTGTGTTAATGTCCATTTCCTTGTTCATTTAGTCTTTTCGTATCTCCAATGTATCAACGCATTTCTCTTACTTTTGCTTTATATTGTGAAGTAGGCAGGCCTGGTTTTTATGTAATGTCATTGCCTTATTAGTTGCATTTGATTTCTGCAAATTTGCTCTCTATCACCCTCCTTCAGAATACAAAAGAATGAAGGATGAAGTTACAAATTTTTTTTTTTTCTTTTTTTGCCCCAATGAATAAAAGAAGAAAAACAAGTATGTTTGGCAAGTGATACTTGCTAAAAGTCAAACTACTTATTATTCACATATTTGGAGGTCACAAGTACTACACACTTTTTCATTCTCCTCTACAATGGCCCTCCTCTTTTCCTTCCCTGTGAAACAAGGACTTCTGTTGCCTGGTTTGAATTCCCATTTCCTTCAATCCCTTCATCCAACTTCAAATGAAATGAAAAAACAAGAAACTCTAACCCCAGCCCTCCCCTCCCCCTTCCCGTTTCTCCTTATACTAAACATAGCCAAGTACCAGACTGGACATAAGCATAAACCCAAACAGATCATAACAAAAGAAAGTACACTGGTCATAGAAGGTAGACAAACCCGAAAGCAAACACCAGTGTTGGATGAGCAATGACCCAGTGATCTCATGTATTAAACATGCATGATCTTTTTCCTGCGCTTATTTTTGTCTTGTGGAAGGTGGTGGCTTGTTGTGAAAGTTATATTCCCAAAAAAGGCTTCTGAGAGAACGTAACATGCCCACTGTAGTGGCATACATGCCTTTCTTTTCATATCTAAGATATACAAGTCCTATCAGACAAAGGGCAAGGTGGTTGCCAGATACAAAAGAATAAGAAATGTTGGAAGATCATTTGCATATTTGCATACAGTTTGTAGACGAAAGAGAGCTTGGAGGACAGGCGAGAACAAGTGATGGAGGACAGATGAGAACAAGTGAATAGTTCTAATTAGATTAGGCCTTGAATAGATGGCGAAGTATCATAGAACTACTCCAGTTTATCACACCATCAGATAGTGATTAATACCCTGTTACTTTAAAAAAAAAGTTTTACCAGAAAGCGCATGATGCATGCAGACAAACACTATAAATCATCATTACATTAAACTGACAAATAATATTAAATCATCATTACATTAAACTGAATTATTAGTGAAACCTAAAAATTAACCAGCTTATGTGTAGAAATTCTAGACATAATGTTCAAACTCCATCTTCTGGTCATGTGCTGATCTCATTTTGTTACCAATGGTGTGACAGAGCAGACACTAACTTGAAAGAAATCTAGAAATCACAATGTATAGGTCTAAAATGTATGTTCACTAAGGCTAAATATAAAGATGAAAATAGAGAACCATTTCAGCAACTTTAAAATCATTAGAAGATTTTCGAAACTATTTGCAATAGAATTTTGGCTAGGCTATCGAAAAATACATGATTCCAAAAAATCAAAGATCTTTATACTCTAATTATGAAACGAATCCATTACAATTAGTGGTCTGTCTACCAGCCAAATAGCAGCAAGAATTCTACAGCATCGAAACTAACCCAACGAGCAAAACAAAAACATAAGAAATTGTATACTGTATGGTCATAAAAAGTGAAAGAAAGAGAACACTTCTCCAACAGATGAAAGATATTAAACTAAACGAGTAAATAGCTAAATGTGTTCATCCAGTCAAGTTGAACTCAATTTTGAAATCCATGCAACACCAATTACACAAAATTCCAATTACATTTTACTAAGCCCCCGTTTGTCTATCATTAATCTAAAACATTGTTTACTACAATAAAATTCTCTACCACACATTCACCCTATAAAATATTCTACACACAGATCAATAAAGTTACTTTAAATTTCAACCACACATTCTCCAAAAAATACTATTCATCACTCCATTTTTCTCCCAATAATGGGAGACAAACAAGCACTAAGATTCCTAGCTGCAAGTTTGTAGAGTGAACCAATAGCAATGATCACAAAAGTCAGCCATTTAACCAGCAGAATACTACATGACATTGAGTTTAATACCTAGATGCTCAGAATCACAAAAACCTTGCATAGCATAAGGTTTCATTGCTTAAAAGAGGACATCTGGAAAAAAAAAAACCATTCATTTGAACAAACAAGAGAAAAGGTCGATTTTGTTCTTAAACCTTCAATCTTGAGTAGTAATGTAACCATCCTTTCGTCCCTCAAACCCGGGCCTCATCAATTTCTTCTCACGCTTGGCAATCTTCCTCGACTTCTTCTCCTTAATCCTCCCCATGATATTATCTTTCCTCTTTTGTTGTCTCTCCTTCTTCGTCTTCTCTTGTGACTCCACCCTCTCCTTCCACTTCTCTGCATTCTTCTCCTTCTTCCTCTTCTCCTTCTTCATGCTCTCCTTGATCATTCTTGCATCATCATGCACCTTCACCCCCATTGCTCGGCTGGTTGCCGCCTTCCAAGACTCCCTCTCGGCCACACCCATGTTCTCCCTCTTCACCTCCTGCAACCTCTTCACCTTCTCCAACTCTTTCACCTTCGACATTTTATTCTTCTTCTTCCTCCTCTCCTCTTCATCCCCTAATTTAACTTTCCCATATTCAATAATCTCTTCCCCATCTTCCCCCTCATTCACATCCACATTCACCGCTTTGCTACTCTCCTCCCCATCTTTCTCACCCCTCTTCCTCTTCTTATCATCAACCTTTTTTCCTCCACCCTCTCCCCGATTGCCACGCAACAACTCAATCTTTTTCCGCAATTTCTGCCGCAACTCTTCGTAAGTAACAGACTCATTCCCATTTACATTCCCAATTCCCTCCTCCAAATCAA
Source organism: Fraxinus quadrangulata (assembly GCA_903798255.1). Classification (NCBI taxonomy): domain Eukaryota; kingdom Viridiplantae; phylum Streptophyta; class Magnoliopsida; order Lamiales; family Oleaceae; genus Fraxinus; species Fraxinus quadrangulata. Next base: position 93,104 of record CAIGRB010111612.1, read on the forward strand.
CAGACTTAACCCGAGCCTCCCCCGCGTCACCATCCTCTTCCAAATCACCAAAACTACCCTTCTGACTCAGTTCATCTGGGTCGGATTCCGGTATTTTGTTAATTTGTTGTTGGAGAAGGTGGAGTGTGGAAGAGGATGACTTGATCTCCGGGTCAAGGCGGTTGCGGCGAGCGAGTTTAAGGTTTTGCCTAGATTGTTGTTTCAAAGAGGCTTTGGCTGCTTTGGAGAGACCCTGGTACCAGGGCTTGGACTCTGCATCGTCGTTTGAGAGGTAAAATTTAGCCGGAATCAATTCAACTAAATGGTCGAAGAATTGGCTGTGCGATAGGATTATTGATTTCAGTTCAATGGATGGCGTGGGCGTTGAGGAAGAGGCTCTAGTCTTCTGCTTCTTCTTCATCCTGGGGTTCAAGTTAGCTGAAGAATTAGGGTTAGGGTTTAAAGTTTGTAGGTTTTGTCAATTTATGAATTTTAAAAGTTCTTTTTCTAAATTTATCTTCTATTCAAGTTATAATAAAAGTTCATATAAATCAATTAAAATCTAAGTGTTTCAAATTAAAATTTTAATACATATATTTTCTTAAATTTAAGCATCCATGATGACTTGTAAATCTATAAAAATTTTATTATTGCAGATATTTCTAAAGAATGAATTTTAAATTTAAAAATATTCCTAACAAATTTCTTTAAAATTTCATCATTTTATACGAGATTTTAATAGATTCTATAAAAGTTTATTATAATTCACGAAATTCATTAAAATTTATAATAATTTTTTAAAATTCACTAAAATCTCAATTTAGGATACCTTGTTAGTGTACAAGGAAAAATTACTTTTAAGCTATTTGAGAGTTGTTTGGCTATTAAATTAAAATTATTATAGTATTTATAATTTTTTTCATTCAAAAGAAAGTTATTTACAATAATTTTTTTAAGTTGGTCTAAACTCACCTTCTTGTCTCGTAATATTTTACCATTGAGTAATGATATTTATCACAACTGATATGGAGCATCAATTTAAATGATAATTATATGATATTAAATAATAGATTCATTTAAATGCAAAGTCACGCATGACTCATTTAATTGAATTTATAAACTGTAATAATCTAAAATGTTATTATAACATTATTTGTTTTAGATATCATTATTCTTTATGGTAATGGAGTTGGGATGGTGGCATACGTGTGGTGGTTTTGTGAATTGGAAGATGGGAGTTGGGCGGGTGTTAGTTGAGACGAATTGCTTAGTTAATTAAAATTGTGTTAAACTTCTTGTATACAAAAAGTTGACGACAAAAGATGGTCCAGTGCAAACACTTGTCTACACTGAACTTTAGGCTTAGGCCCGTTCCTTTTTCTTATTTTTGAGAGTCCCATATTCGGAAGGGATGTGCTACACAAACATAGGGGGTGTCCATAATCGACATCCAGCCCCCCAATTAAAGGGGGTGCCGGGCCCTATATTCTTTTAGCATTTTCCTATTTGGAATGCAATTGTGGGATGAACCAAAATTTGTTGAATTAGTATGCTAAAGATAAGTGTAATAGACACTTGTAATATAACTAATCAAAGTTTTATCTTCCCAACTTCGATAGGATGCATCTATGAATTGACAGAGTTTCTATGTAAAAATGAGATATTCAAGTTTTTATGTGAGACAAAAAGGCAATACATTATAGTATAAAAATTCGTTATTCTTTTTTTGAACAAGGTTCTACAAGACAAAAAGACAATACATCCTAGTATAGAAATCCAATTTTTTGAATGAGATAATTTTTGAAGATTTATAATATTGTACAACGATATCAAAGTAAGAACAAATGTAATCTATAATCTTAGTCATTTTTTGTATTTAGTATTTTTGTAATATTATTTTATTTTTAGCATTATTAAAAAGTTCATCATCTTGTTTTCGCACTGAACGAATTTCCTAGCTCCGCCCGAATGTAATGAAGGCTAAATGTTGGAACAAAACATATAATTGGCCAATTAGAAAATATATTTGATACGTCAACGATCAAGAGAAAAAGAATAGAAGAATGCTTTCACATGATGATGAAGGTTGATTCACTGTTGTATAAATTATAATACAATTACACGTAGATTATTAACAAACTTAAAACATGGAACGAATTAATTTTATTTTCCTTATGGATAATTGGATAAATTAAAGGCAATATTCAAAATACTACTTGTTGCTTCTCAATTTATTTATTTATTATTATTTTTTAAAGTGGATTGTTTGAGAATAGCCCTGTTCTCCATTTTAATGAAAGTTTGGAGAAAAATAAAGTTTTCAAATAATAATTTTTGAAAAATATATAATTAAAAAATAAGAAAAATATATAGTTGAAAACGAATTCAGAAAAAAATGAGTTTTTAAAAAAATAAAGGCCAATTAGCGTCAAATCAATTACAAAAGATGCTTCATTTTAAGGGGATCAAAGTTAAATTAAATAATTGTATACTGTTTTATTATTGTTTCAAATTAGTAGTGTCGACCTCTCGAAAAAGACAATACCATGTGAATATGGCATTTAGCATAGTGATGATATTTGTACATCATAATTTACAGATTGATGTACAAAATGATGACATGAAAGAGAGGAAAAAAAGAAGCTAGTTAAAAGTCAGTTAATATATCATTCTATAAATCAATCTGTAAATCATGATGTACAAATATCATTAATCTTGCTAGCATTATACCGACACCTATTACGTTGACCCTTGTTATACAAAGGATGGTGCCGGTACCTACTCATATATTCCTCACATTCCTGGCCTGTTCCAACAAATTTTCAAATGTTCACTGAAACTTCAAGCGTAGTAAATTAAGTGTGGGGGCAAATCCAGAAATTTAGGATTTAGACCCTAATATTTTCGTAACACCTAAACATGGGTACAACAGCTCTTCTACCTAACAAATAAATGTATGTTCAGACGCCAGACGAACAAGACCTGTTACAAGGTGATAAACAAATAACCCAGAAACGAAAGTAACCTGCACCACAACGATTTATACATGGCCACCTGAAGCTTTTTCCAGTGGGTCTTGATTGACAATAGATATTCCTGAAGAATGATCAAACTGCTCTCTTGTCAAGAAAACTGAATGTGGGCCCAAGCTTGACTCGAGTATCGAATGGGTAAGCACCATCTCTGGTTCTCTGAATGCTTCCGTGTTTACACTTTGCTTCTTTTCACCTGGACTCGCAACTGGTGAAGTCGAATGACAGACAGAATCAGGTGTTAGTGGCCCGTGATGGGAGGAGGAGGATTCATCTACGGAAAGGCTCTTGGCATGGACACATTCTTTGGCAGGCTTGCCCCGAGAAGGATACTCAAATGTTGAAGCAGGAGTTGCTGGGTCAGTTTTAATATCAGATTCTAGGCAATTGTCCCCTGATACAGGAGCTGTAACCCCTGAGCCAGGCACTTCTGAAAGAACTCCACTAAGGCGTTGCTGTTCTTCAATTATCTTCTTTAAATACTTTCCCTGAGCTTCTATCCGCAACTGCAACTGTCTTTGGACCTGTTCATTTACCAACACAACTTCTCATGCACAAAACAAACTGGACATGAAAGAAAGCATCAGCAGCGTCCTTGGAAAAAAAAAGGCAACCTTCAACAGCTTCATATACACTCCCCCCTTCCCAGTGGAAGCTTCGTCTTACAATCAGTTTTATTACATTATCTAGATCTTAGCCTTGCTCAGTGAACGCAAAATGGAAAAAAAAAAAAAAGGAAGTTGATTGGTTATATACTTGTATTATGGATTAGCTTACAGTACATGTTCAATAGACGAGGCACGTGTGTGTGTGTGTGGGGTGGCGGTCGAAGGGCTAACTCGTGAATCAAAATTTTGGAGTATTTTGGAATCTAAAAGTTTCAGGTTATATAAAACTTCAAAGGAATAAATGCAATGTCCTTTAGTTATACTTGGATCAAAGATTATAAAAGGTTTGCCACTATAGAGGACCATGTTGTCTTAAAGATGATTACACAAGGTAATTAGGTTCAATTATTAACACTGAAGGCGGCCTGGAGAAGGTTGTAATATATAGGTTATTAATGGGTTAGTCGACACAAGAAGTGCTACAAAAATCTTACGTGATGCTAAAATCCCCATAATAACGTAAAAAGGTCAGTTTTACAAAACTCTTAATAGACATGTTATGTTTTACTGCACTAAATCTAGAAAATGTTGAGCTGTTAAAGAATAAAAATATTCATGAGATGAACCTAGTACAAGTGATGATGCTAAGATGGATGCGTGACAATACTAGAAATGACCTGACAAAAAATAAGAATACCTGCCAACAAGTGAGGTAAGAACAATGAAAAACAAACTAAGAGAAAGATACTCAACGTAAAGGCGTGTCTTAAGCTTCTAGTCACAAGAGTGATACAATTCTCAATAAAACATGGTTCAGTCATACAATCTCAATAAAACATGTTAGAAGAGGGAGTGGTAAACAATTCAAATGGTCACTAAACTTATTGTCATATTTCAATTTAGTCACTCGTCTTTAATCTGGGATGACCAACCTCAAATCAAATCATGAAGTTCGATAACCATTTTGAGGGGAAAAAAAGTTGGGTGACCAAATAGAAAGCAGTCCCAAAGTTCAGCAATTCATTTGAGTTTTTGATATTGGTCTATTTATACAACTATTGTTTTATTTACTCAAATAAAAGAAACTATTTCATATATCATGAAACATTTGGTTATGAAAGTGGTGGGAAAGAGATTGCCATGGGACAATGAAAACAACAAACAGAATACCTCCAGCTGCTCTTGCAGTCGTTTTTGAACCTCCATCTGCAGCTTGAGTGCTTCAGTGATTTGCATTCCACTGCAACAAAAAAAATAAAAATAAAACTGAGCACTTAATCAAAGAAATAAACCATTATAAACAATGTATTAAACACAAATACAAAATAGAAAACAGGATATATATATAGGAGACCATTCCTCCTATCAAGGGATTTGACAAATAATCACATCCCTTAAACTTAAAGCTAATCTAACTGTCTAGATCTATTTCATTAAAACCATTTAAAATCCCTATACTCAAATCCAATCACACCAAATCCCTATAAATCATATAATCAGTACAATTTATTTATGTCATTTATTTTCCAATTTAATTAGTGGATATTAAATTAAGAGATAAAATTTCCATAGAAGAAAGCCAAAACAAAAGCCAGTTGTTTTCGGGTGCCATTTTTTTGTTTCTCTCAAGTTTCTTTATTCTTCAATCTCTGGATTTATATCTCAGATATCTTCAAAAATCTTTATCAGAGATGCCCTTAAAACACACACACACACACACACACACACACACACATTCAGTATATCAATCAATTAACACTACTCTTTCTCACCATAAATCATAACTGAAAATCAAACCCTAAGATGAGTAATTTGTGTACCTCATTATCAAGAATCCATTAAATGGATCGATTTGATTCCATATCAGTTTAAGGTTGAAAAAGGTAAACGTACATTAAAGTTTTATGACGGGAGAAAATTAGAAGAGAAGCACATCGCAAAGTTGAAGAACCAGGAAAATTACTCAAGAACAGCTAGCAGCACACGCAAGCAATAGCTAGAGACTTTGTCTTGATATCAAAAAGGGAGTTGGGGAGAAAATGTAAGCTTGTTTGTAAGAGTAGAGAGAGATAGTATGCATAGAGATTGATTTAGAAAAGACAAATAAATTGTATCAATGATATAATTAATAGGGAATTGGTATGTTTGGATGTGCGTATAGGAACTTTGAATGGTTTTAATAAAATATATCTGGACCGTTAGATTGGTTTAAGTTAGGCAGTGGTTATTACTTATCAAATCCCTTGGTAGGAGGCACAGTCCCCTATATCTTAATTCTTAATAGTTGGAAGGTTCAAGAAACAATTACATGCTTGTGTGAGTTGGACAACAAAAATGTTTGACAAGAAAAAGGAAATTGCACTTACGACGAACCATCCAAACTGGAAAGTAAATCTCCAGATTCCTTCTTTTCACCCTTTTGTCCTTGTATATAGAAATCAAGACAAAATGAACCAGTAAGCCAAGTTTCAAATGCTATTTACTTCAAGATATGCTACAAAGTTCAGCACATCTTGAAAACATAGATGATAATTACATTAACATCTATTTCGTGTATACATAGTGATGCAATATGTTAACCTACCATCAGATGAAGAATCTGGAAGATATTTGGCAAGTCGATATTTCTGTTTAAAATAAAAAAGCAACATAAGCCACTAAGCAGAGAAAAGAGACACAGAAAAAGACATTTTGAAGAATGTCATGACATACACACCTGTAAATGACTTTTTACATGGTAAATAGTTAGCCCTTGAACGCCCATAACTCTGAGAACACCTTTTGGAGTAGCTCCTGAAATAGGGAAATAAAAACTCTGATAAAATTTATGTTAATGAATGCATGAAGAGTGGTCTAGGAGTATCCCACTTAAGTCACGGAAATCTGCCAACATGAAATTCCACAATGTTTGTTGTAAGCTAAGTCTTATAAAATGTTCAATTCAGTATTTCCGGATCACTAAATGCAGATAATATGAAGACCGTGTCTTAACCACTAAGAAGCACGGTCAGGCAGACACAAATGCGCCATGATTTTTCAAAAAAGTAGACACTGACACATTGTTTAAATTATTTGAGATTTTACATTTATATATTATATCCTTATTTTTATACTTAATAAATTCAATACTTTCTCTAGATTTGATTTTAATTGGTGAAATCTTCTATATTGTATGAGTATCTATTTATTATAATTAAATAACTTTGAGCTAAACTATTAAATACTAGCGTCATAGAAAAAAAATGCATATAGTAGGTGTAAAACGTGTCCTGGAATGTCTGAGGAGTGTCGGACACTGAAGTCTCTGTGAGATGAATGGAGGGTCTGTGTCATGTTGCCTTTTGCCATTGGCTTTTGGTTACATTTAATTTAATGTTTTAGCACGTACGTGGTAATGAGACATGACCATGGGACATGACCATGGGATGGATGATTAGATTTCGGTGAAACAAACTTTTACTTATTTTTCTTGGTTATCTTGACGGTTCCATCTATATTGCTTTTGTGTTTGAAAAGTCGTCTATAATTCATCACCAGCAATTAAGAATATTCACCCAGCATAATTTTCCTTCAGCCATAATATCTTAAGTAGTCAGGGTGAGCTGGTCAACCCTCCATTTTGGGTGGTCAGAGATCCATGAACATTAAACCATAGTAGAAGAACTTAACGTGTATAAATAAAATTGACCATAAGCAATATCATGCCAAAAGCACATCTAATCGCATGTATCTTTATTTTCTCCAATTCATAGACTTTGTGCAAATTTCACTGTTCAATGAGATTCATCCATATAGCAATAGCAGTTTGAAAGTTTTGCCTGCATTTTTTGGATCAGTCAAGTAACATAATGTTGCCAAAGTGGAATAAGTCTATCACCAAAAAGACCTAAGGCCTGTGTGGGTATTTTGACTAGCAAATGAAGGAAAAAGAAAGTAGAAATCCTTCCATTTGTGCATATACTTGAATTTTTTTCCCCAGGGGTGGCAATGCATTGCAAGGGCACAGGGAAATAGAAAACGAAAACAACTTACGATCTGGCCCACCAAGCTGCGCTACAGCATCAACAAAACGTTCATGAAGCTCATTCGTCCAGCGAAGCCGATGCTTAGAAGCCAGACTAGGATTGTTGTTGACATTGTTACCTCCATTGCTAGGATCCATGGTGCTGGCACAACAGTCTAACAGCTGACTGCAAACCACTGGATTGCTATGAACCAAGATTGAACTGGGAACGCCTTTTGGTTTGAACACAAGTCATTAATCTATGGAGAGAGAGAGAAATAACAAACATCAAAAGTATAATACAATATGTAACAACCCAAAACTTACCCTTTGAGTCGTTAAATACACATCGTAAAAATAGAACTTTCATAAAAGATAATTATTCATAAAGTTACAATAACTAAAAATAAATCACTTTCTTAACCATAAAATTTATTGTTAAAAATTCATAAATTATCTTCTCTTTATTATACCATCAATAGCCAGTTCCAAATTTCAATGCCTCGAACCTTAATTACCTAAAAGGGAGAAAATCATAAATAATGAGATAAAATCCCAATAAGTGAGCCACATAAATCATAATTCAAATTTAAAATTTAGAAATTCTTAACGTACATAAGGAGACACGGAGATTAGAAACCGAACTTAGGTGGTTATAATCCTCATACATAATCATAACATACATAGAGAGACGATAATTAAGAATCCGTGCTTTGTTGCTATAATTCCAGAGTGTATCGCTACTAAACTCTGGTCCATTGAACTTAAACATATAGGATTCATATCACATTCATAAATTGAATTCCGTATTTTAATGTATGAAAAAAGATTTAACATACAACATAAAACTACACTTACCTCGTAAATTTGAAGATGATTTGATAAAACACGTACGGAAGAACTTGACCTCAAATAATCGTTTATGAACTGTGTAGGGTAGGACAATTATAGTTATACACACATTTATATCTAGATGTATGTAATTATTGTAATAATATAATTTACATATAATTATACATACATAGACGCACGTAATTATAGTAATACTATATTTTGAAATCAACCAACCATAATGATATATAATTATACACATACATAGACGCACGTAATTGTAGTAATACTATAATTTAACTCAATCAATCATAATTATATATACATGGACGCACGTAATTATAGTAATCATACAATTAAATCAATCAGACATAATTATATATAATTATATACGTATATAGATACACGTAATTATAATAATCACATAATTTAAATAAATCAATCATAATTATATATAATCATATTCATATATAGATGTATGTAATTGTAGTAATCATATAATTTAAATCAATCGATCATAAATATCTATAATTATACATATATATACGCACATAATTACAGTAATACTATAATTTAACTTAATCAATTGCAATCAATAGTTCAGGAAATTGTACATGTAGTTCCTCAACTATTGGCCAATATGCAATTTTATTCCCTAAGTCCTACTTTTCATAATTAACAACTATAAAATATTTAAGGCTATTACAATTTTCTGTAAAAATCTAGGTCTCATGTCCAAACCATTATATCATGCGTACTATCTGCTTTGGGTGTGCATCTATTTATTTATCTCATCCCGGATTTCTATCGCGCCCCCAGAATTCGAACATAAGATCTCTGTCTAATAAGAAACTTAAGCTGAATCTTGGTATTAATTGAGTAAATATAACAACTTGGGCATAAAAGTCAGGTCGTTACACCACATGTTTTCAAAGCAGGCCGAACAAACTATATGTCCTTTAAAAAAAAAAAAACACTTCCAAGTTAAAGGAGTACATGTTTTCCATATAAATACACAGATGCAAGGACATGATTGCGCACATTTACGAGGACACCCTCCATAACTATTTTTCACATTGGTTCACTAGAAAGAATTCAAAAAATAATATACATGGGAAATAATGTGTGTGGGCGTGCTGTTTAAGTTTTTCCCTAGTAGAAGTGTCCTGAAAGCCTAATCAAGCTTCTTTTTATAGAGCTGAACTACAGTTATTAGAATAGCACATTCAAGTAACAATATTGTATACATTAGTTGAACAAAAAAACACAGTTAGATATTTCAAGTACATAAGCACCATGGCATTCATACAATAAGTCTACACATTGCTCATAACTAACATATAACCGGTCATCGAAAGGAGATTAAGTTATCATAAATTGCACTCATCCGATCCTGCTGAAAGAAAATAACAACACTGGCATAAGAAAAATAGTTCATATTTTCATCATCAAAACAAGAAGCAATCACAAAACACCTTTTGAATACCAGACAAAATTATTGTACGGTCCAAAGTTTTTGGAAAGCCGTGGGAGACACAGCCGAAATGACAAAACATCAAGGGGGAAAACAGCAATTCTCTGATAGGATAAGTAAAATCAGTCAGCTCATAACATAAATACTCCTAAAAAAACAAAATTAAGCATCATTCAATTCATCAAATTAGGGTTACAGAGCAACAGAGTGAGCAATTCTGTTTTCCCCGACAAGAAAATTCTGCAGAACCCTCCGAAAGTCATGTTCTTTAACATTTGACCAAATTCCAAACGCACAAACAAAATATAATTCCGAAAAAGAGGTTACAAATAAAAAATAGAAGAAAAAGGAGAAACACACCAGATCTATGAAATTCCAGTCGCATTTCTCCAATCTATGAGTTTTAGTCTAGAATTATACTGTTTAATATAGATTTCAGAACACAAATTCCTACGTGAAAATATCAAAACTAATTAATCAAAATAGCTGTGAATATAATCCACACATACGTGTTGATGTTCGGTTGGGTGGGCAAGCTACGCGTGGAATAGGGAGGGATCTGAAATTTAGAAAGCTGCCATGTTTGTCAAGTTCTATCAGGGGCATTATGGTTAATAAACCATTTTATCAATTTGTGTACGTTATTATCTGGAAAGTACATATTTATCTGTTTGACTTTGTGTCCAACTATGAGCACGTGTAATGTGGGGCCGTGTCATATACATATATCATTCGACTTTGTTAAGCCGGTTTGATAACAACGAATTACATGAAAAATATTACATTCGAAAAAAATGAATTTTACTTGAATCATTTGATTATAATCTGGAAATAAAAATCGAATTTTAAGATATAACCACTTTAAACCGCAATTTCTTTGTTTTCATAAAAAACGAATTTCTATGGATTTGGTGAATTTTTATTTTTCAAATAACATGAAATTGAAATTTATTTCCACATTTGCCTATCAAAAGAACTCTAAATGCACACCGAGTGTAAAAATCCCCTCACAAGATGGGATCCACACTTTTTATTGGTCGTAAAATCCCCTCACAAGATGGGGTCCACACTTTTTGTTGGTCGTGGATCCCATATTGTGCGGGAGTCTGTACATCAAGATGTCAATCCAAGTGTATAAATAAAAAAACCTATATAATTTATATTGTATATTTAACGTAATTCTTCCTTTGTCAAATCTACTAGAACTACTATAGAAATTTGAATCGAACAGTCGATTTCAAATTATTGATTTGGAATCACTATTCAATTTAAATCATTTAGAAGTAGTGTAATTTATGTTTCGATACTTAAAAGTCGTTTAAACGATAAGTCGAATCTGTCAATCTAAATTTGATTTAACTTTCTTAGTAGTTAGTACTTAAAAATCAGTAATTAAAACATGGTCCATTTATCACGTTGAAATGAAATTAAAGCAGATTTGAAAAATATGTATAAACGATTTAAATTATAAGTAAATCAAAATTAATAAATAAGTGAATAACACTTATAAATTTCTCAAAATGTATAAATAAAAATAATTTAAGTGCTTATAAACCAAACACAAGCTAAGATACTGCAAAGAAATAATCATACGGTTAAAGTGAGAGAATCTATTACAAATTTCGTAAAAAATAAATAAATAAAATTACTTTCAAAGAAAATAACGTACACAAATGAACCAAATAATTAAAGACGAAATTTATTCACTATGATACCCCTTGACAAAATTAATAAAATTTTAGGATTTTAATTTTTGTGTAAGGAAATTGAACTGATGAGAGTAATTGAAAGCATCTCAAAGATTTTGAATTAAATTTTGGAATTTATCAAATATTAAGAACGTAAGAATCCAAAAGGATGTTCATAGTTCAGGAACAAGAAACAGCTTTTGTTGCAAGAACTATGAAGGTAAGTTTGTCAGACTTCAAATAATTGATCCGCTGGGAATTAAAGCATCCTTAATCACAGTAACGATGCCACTCTTGATGAAGTACCCATCTGTCTCTCTTGCTGCCTCTTGCACGTCGTCGCTGTTAACGATCTGTAAGAATAGTATCTATAAGCATTGAGCTGCCTGAGGTTTCTTAAGCTACTTAACAACTATTTTAAAAGAAGAACCGAAAGAGAGATTAGGGTTAAAATTCCTTTAGGTACTTGTGGGTGAAAACTAGCCGGCAAGTCTTCTTGCCTCCCCCGAATTGGTGTTTAGTACATGACCTCTTGGGTTTAGGATACATTTGACAGGGGTTATAAAAAGTGTGCTTCTGAGATTAAGAAGCTACTTTGAACATGTTTGTTTGGAAATACTTTATCAGATTATGAAAAATTCCAGAAGAAGCTGACTTAAGGTGACTTCCTCAAGAGCCCTTCAAAAAGCAGAAGCAGAAACCTTTGCCAAACAAGCTCTTAGCCCCTGTTTGGCCCCCATTTTGGGGTGTTGAAAATTTTTGGAATAGTGATTGATGGGAGAATGTGTGGTAAAAAAGTAATGAAAAGTTTTAGATTTGTGTGTAATATTATTTTATTTGATGAATGTGTGGTTGAAATGAAGAGAGAGAAAAAATTAATGTGGCTAAACTGATGTAACTTCTTGGATTTATTAATTTTTTTAC
>CAIGRB010111612.1:107208-124900 GCA_903798255.1 Fraxinus quadrangulata
AAAAAAAAAAAAAAAAAACTACAAGAATGGATTCCTCAACAGTCAAAAAGCTCATGTAATAATACAATAAATAAAAATTGCTGGTTTGGTTTCCACTTAAATTACTCAATCCCTGATACAAAAACAAATAAACCGCCGAAATAATTTGTGTTTGCAGTTTTACCTTCATTGCCTTCAATTGTTCTCCTTTTGGCTTCTCAGCGAATTCTATTATCCTTCCTTCCTCATCAATCTTCATTAGACCAAATGCCGTGGCACGTTTTTCATCCATTGGCAGTGCAGCAACTGTTATATCAGCATCAGTTTCTCTGTGAGCTTGGACAAATTTCTCATAATCCATGCGGTATAAATGATCCCCGGCAAGAATGAGATATTCAAGAACATCATGTTCTTCAAAAAGCCATAGATACTGCCTTACAGCATCAGCTGTGCCCTAATATTTCCCAGATAAAAGAGTCAAATAGATGCCTTTTTCCATTTCGAAAGCTCATGTTTTTGCACAAAGAGAGAGGAGTCCAATAAAAAACATGAATACCAGCACATGAGGAGAGAATATCGGGACAAAAATGCAGTTGACAGGAACACCAACGATTTCAACAATAAAATACCATAAATTGTTATCAGTAGATAGATGCCACAGCACCAACTTAGGGGATTATATTATTCTTCCCCTAGAGGAAAAATCATACTCGATTAGCTAATATCTTTGAATTCTATACCTCATGTTGAAATACTTGGAAAATTATATTTCTGAACTTTCTCTATAGCTCATCCTGAAGTGCTAAATAAGCCCATAATTATGGGTTGCTTGAGATAAGAATGAATATCTGTTGGGAATGAGCTTAACCAAGCCCCAAGTTTATTGACGATGAAGCAGCCTGTTTATCAGTAGGTAAGCAACGGAGAGAAAACTTCAAGAGACATCTATTTGTATAACATGAATGTGTACGCATAAATAGAGGATCTGCTGCTGAAGAAGTCTTACAATTGATGAATTACATTTCAGTGTTTCCCTCTATGTTTTATCCAAGAATACATAAGCACGGAAACCTTGCAGCTAATAATATGAGAAAATTTATAGATGAATTATGATATCTTTAAAATTTCACTTTCATGTAGACGTGTTAAGGTAGGTAAGCATGCATGTAACACAAAGAGCATGTCTGGTCCATATTGCTAAACAATCAGTATCATGAACAAGATTTTAACTTTTTATCTAATTTAATTCTGTCCAGAAGGCAGCCAATCCTCCCTAACACACGTGCCAACACTACAAATATTCTAGATTTAGAAGCCCAATACAATCCAGAAACAATGGCTACAAAAACTTTCAGCTATATAAATTCCACTGAAGAACACAATTAAGTTTCGATATAATCTTGACAATCCAACAAAAAAGGGGTCCATCACGAACGCCTTGAAGCTATAAAATGTCTCGTCGTCTTACCTGGAACCAGTTTGGGTTTTCTGGGCTTTGCTGGGCAGCAAGAACTTCAACAAACCCTTCATTCTTATAACCACCCATGTTACTTGCATAGGCCCGTGATAGGTGACGATTCAGAGATGCAGAATTAAACTGAGTGAGGACGTAGATCTTTGATACGTTGCTATTCAAGCAATTGCTAACAGGAATGTCAATCAACCTATAATTTGCACCCAAAGGGACAGCAGGTTTTGCTCTTTTCTTGGTAAGAGGATAAAGCCGAGTCCCAGCTCCACCTCCAAGAATGATGCCCAGAACACTCTGAACGAACAACGTCAACATAATCAGTTCCAATGAAGGTAAAAGAAATGCAAGACCTGTTTTTAGAATATAGTACAAACACATCCAAGTACTTATGATTCTGATAATGCTCTCATTTAAATAATTAATTTAGCAGGGAAGGAAGGAATGTGATCATTTTACATATCTTTCACACTAGGAAGAGTGTGTACAGCCTTAGAAATTTTCGGGAGAAATAAAGGCATCTCAGTTGGAGAGTTCTTGTTCTCTAAAATCACTGGAAACAGAAATGCAGAGTAGTAACAGGTTCTAGGAAACTGCCCGGATTAGGATTAACACAACTTATGAAGAATACATAGCCTTGATTTTGGAAAACCACATGTATCAAAAACATATCAGTCCATTCTTGTTAGATAGGAAATGTCTTGATTGTTCGGAGTGATTTAGCCCTTGCTTGATCCCCATTTTTTTAAACACACATTTTTTTCTCAATTCTTTTTAACCATACATTATAAATGAGAGTCACTAGCATCACCGGCGGATCATTAGGAAGCAAACAAGTTTTTAAAATTTTGGTATTTTCTTCTTATAAAAACTCCGAATTTTGACACTATTTAATAATGATTTCAGCCTACAATTTCGTTGCAAAGAAAAAAATAATAATATAGCATTCCTAAATAAATGTCTACCTCTGTGGTCCACTATTTATATATCCTAGATCTGCTGCAGACTATAATAATTAACTAAGCAGAACCTTTAAAGAATTCCTGTAATTTAATATCTTTAGTTGCTCATTAACTAATTCAATAAGATAAACGAATCAGAAGTACAGACATGCATTCAAGAACATCAACTCAAACTTATACTAATAATACTCCCAAAACCCATAAAGGAATTCAATAAGAGAGAGAGAGAGTACAGTGCTGGCATCAGGATCGAGGCAAGTCTGGGAAGAACTGGAATCCGAAACAGCTTTGGGAGAGACGACCCGAGTAACAGGCAATTTGCGGGTACCATTGCATCTGCGGGTGGTTTCTTTGAGATTGAAATCAATAGAACCACGAAACAGCTCCGATTTGGAAGAAGCAATGGTGGGCTTGAACCCACCACAATGCAGTTTATTTTGCCCAGAGAAATTCTTGAATCCAATAAGAGATGATGATGATGATGATGCGACTGCCGCCATTGGCATTCTTTAAGCCCACCAGCAAATCAACTATACTAAAGTAAGTAATTCAATTTCGTATTGAGATTGATAATTGGGTATAATTTACAAATTATATACTGGAACATGGGAGTGTGTGTTGAGAAATGAACGCAAGGAAGATCTTCTGATAACCAGCAAATACACGCCACTTGTTTATTTTCTTTTTCTTAATTTCTTTCTTTTTTGTCTCTCAAGTATATTCTTAACATTTGTTTGAGATAAACATTATTTTCTATAATATTCAATAATTAAAAAAAATATTTTATCTTTGTTTTTTTTCTTATTTATTACTGGCAGTATCTTTTTTCTTCGCCTTTTTGTAAATCAATTGCGGTACTTTCCTATGTTACATTATTTTTTGTACTTTGATTTTGATGATTATATACTAAAATTAAAGTTGTCAGGAAGTAAGCTTTCTCCCAACTCTCAAATTTGTTGGTAGTTAAATATTTTATTGACCATCAAAGTTTGACAAATATCACAATTTCATCATTGAACTTCACAATACTTCTCACTAATCACTCAATTTTAGAATTCTGCCCTTCATTACTCACTGAATGAATACTGTTTCTCTTCTCGCTTACATGAATGACGGGATTAATACGTGACATTTAACTCCGTCAATAATTTAAATGAGATGCCAACATGCAAATCGTGTCTCACCAAACACGCCTTTCAACCATTCATCAAAACGTCCCCAATTGAAACGAAATCAACAGAAAGAGAAGTTCCCAATTCAAATAACACTAAGCCCTAAATCGCAACCCAAATCCGAACGTGAAGTTGATATGGCTCTTATATGGTATCCACGTGATATTTTGTGATACTTGACCTTTGAATTTGATAGGGCTCTTATATGGTATCCACGTGAAATGAGGTAGTAATATATACCATTTCTTGAAAAAAAAAAAAAAATGCAAATCAAGGGGTCATTTGAGAACATGTAGAGTCAAATTAACGGATTGGGAGAAAGGTTGGCATTTCCATAAAATATTGTGAAGTGTCAAAAGTCAAACCCATAAATTAAACTCAAATGTATTTAAATACTTCCTGGTAATTTAGTTAATTAAATGTTAACTGTCAAGTTTATAAGCCAATGCTTCTCAAATGGAAATGTCAGATTTTTTTTCTAGTTCTTTACAAAAGATTTTAACTTATAGATTATTTTCCGATTTGATTTATTGGAAAAATATCGTTTATATATAGGAAGTCCCTGTGATTTGGTCTCGTGTTGTGCAGATTATGGACATATAATTGGATTGCAGTAATTGATTATACCATACTTGTTTTGTCCTGTCAAATTGGTCTTTCATTTGCTCCCGTCTCATTAAGCAATTTTCTAGTGCATGACCAAATTACCCCTAACATATCAGAATTTGGAAACAAAAGGATTTGGGGGAAATGTGCAGGATTGGGGGAAATGAACACAGGGGTAAAATGGACTTTTCATCTTTCAAGGCAAGGGCAGAAGTGGAAATGTCAAACTCGTTTATTGGGACATATGCTCATTAGCGATGACTACTTTAGTCGCCCTGCGTGGCATCCTATTTGTGATTGATTTATTATTAGCCATTGTTTGATTTCTATTTTTTTCAAAATATATTTTTCTTTCTTTAAAAGGTAGTGTGTAAAAAATTATTTTATTACAACATTCCTAAAATTATCTTGTACACACGAGTATACATTTTATAACACATATAAATTAAATGCTATCAATTTTGGTTAAACCCGTTTAAAGTGATCTAATAATGTTTCAGTACTTTGAGTTTTGAAGCATCCATTACAGTGTGAACCTTTATGTGTAGAAATCAGACATGTTCCTAATATAATGATGGGCCGAATTATGTTAAAGGATCGTTAGTATATATATAAGATTATGGTCCCCGGATCACACGTGAATTGCTCATTCTGTTCTGACTCCTATCATTAGAGAGAAATAAAGAACTACGTATTGATCTGGAAGACTAAAATCGCATGACTTGTTCATCGCAATAATCATATATGATTCAGGTACGCTTTTACTTCTGTTCATGAATTCTTGATGATCCAATATGAACGATGAATATAATGGTAAAGTATTTTCTCAACAAATATTACACATAAATTAAAAAAAAATTCTTATTTTATAATAATATATTTTCCATCAATCTACTATTTAAAAATACATTCTTTGCCAAATAATAGGAACAACTCTTAATATGAAATCAATTTGATTGTTTTTTTTTTTAATTATTAAAATCATGACACATATGATGTCGCATAGAGTGACTACTGTTAATGACTCGCTATGAATATTTCCACGAAATCCCCAATTTTAGAGTATCAACTTCTAGTAATAACCTATTTTTTAACGGGAAACAAGCGTTCAATCCTCTTAACCCAACATGATATATATATATATTATGTAAATGTAGTATTGTATCGATCTTTCTTGAGAGAGAGATAATGTTGAATGCATACCGTATACATCATGCCTTTTGTCCTCTATAATACGTACAAAACCAAAGACTCACTCACATTTTTTATCAAGCATTTCTTTTATCTTTTCTTCTTCAACCCATCCATTGATCTGAAAACAAAATAAAAATGGCTATTTCTAGTTCTTTTAGGCTCTCCATTTTCTTCATTTGTTGTGTAAGTGACATGTTCTTGTGTAGCAATTCTGCCACTCCTGATGTAAATTCTTCTGAACTAGCCACCTAAGTTTGCAAAAACACTACAAATTTCAGTTTCTGCCAGGCTGCAGTTTACTCCGATACACGAGCCCCAAAAGCCGACCGGTATCTTCTTTCGTATATAGTGTTTGGGCTGGCATATAAAAATGCTACAAATACCAGTGATTACATTGACATTTCACTTGAGTCCGTGGAAGGGCATGCCAAGGATGAAATTATGGAAGCAATGCAGAAATGTCAGGGAGATTATAAGGAAGCTATTCAGGCACTTTCTGAAGCATTGAATGATTTGGATTCTGAAACTTTTGAGGGATTGTATAAACTGGCGCTTGATGTTGAGAATTCGGCCCGCGATTGTGAAGCCGGTTTCAATGGAAACTCTCCAATATCAGAGAAGAATCGAAGCCTGATACAGCTTTCAAACATCTGCTTTGTAGTCTCTACACTTTATTCGTATTCTGGAAGGGGATGTTTATATAGGATTATACAATCTAATGAATAATTCTGGTACTACACATGATCAATATGTTGTATGGTTATTGACATTTTTTGTTGTCACGAAGTTGCGATGCATGTGTCCCCTACTCTCTAGCGGTAATGCTGTAAGAACATCCAAGAATGATCAAATCTGTTGGTGTCCAATGTGAGAAGGTCAAAACGGATCATTCCACTGCAAGGAAGTCATAAGAGCTTAAAGTCAAAGACAAGTCAGCGTTTAAGGACGGACAATGAGACTCATCTTGAAAAATCGACCACCAGGAAATTTCATAAGAAAATATCATTATAATTAAACTAAAATGATGTCACCTGTAACATCAACACCGCTTGCCTCCACCAATAAAGAAAGCAATGATAACCTAGGTTGCAGGCTACAACCCAAGCATCGATTTTATCTACACAGTGACTCATTTGAGAATTAAATCAAATAAGCCTTTTTTAACTCAATAGTAGAGTAACGACATGGTTAGGAGTAAGTCGATAGATAACTCTTCTATAGAGTTCATTAATATCCGAGCTCATTAGTTTACCCCCGTCGAGCAGCCGTCACTAAACACCCTGGCCAATGAAATCCTTCCAAGCTGGGCACACATCATTAGATTGGACTCTGCAACTCGCAAGACAAGAACGACCAACTCTAACTTTACAGCCTTTATAAGGAAGAAAAAGCCCTATAATACTCAACTAAGCAAATTTCCAGTAAACACATGAGCTCTTTCTTTACAAAATTTCCAGTAATCACTAGCATTACCCTGTTTAATTTCTCTTAGGTTATCTAGAATTGCCACTTCATTTTAGCCATCATCAAAATCAAAATGGATTTATATAATTTCTCTCCACCAGGGTCTTTTAATTTTATGATTAAATGGGATTATATTCAAAATAATTTGAATGTAGTAAAAACTTATAAAACGCATGGCCCTGCAGAATAAAAGGCTGTCAATAATCATGTAAATCCAAGCATGGCATATATTCGAGAATGACAATTTCCAGCCAGCAGTACAGAATAATTCAAATCAGTATTTGGTACTAAGCCCCTATTTGGTGTAGATGACAATTGGAATTTTTAATAGATTTTAATAAAAGTTGATAGAATATGTAGTTAAAAAGTTGTGGGTCTCAAAAATGTATGACTAAAATTGATTATTGACTTTGACAAAAATTTAGCTAAATTTGTTGGCATAGAAGCAATCAAAGAGGAGTACTTCATCTACCAGCAAGCCATTTGATACAGTTGCCTATACACACTTCGAACGAGATGATCACATTTGATAGACATCGAAAGTCCGCAAGCGTTCGATGTAATTGTTTTTTCAGAGTTTGGATAAAATATGCAAACGACTAGCAACTTATGCAACTTCTAAAATGTAATCATTTTGAGAGGCTTCGTTAATATGTTAGCAACTTGATCTTTTACTCATGAAGTAAATTAAGCCCGTGTTTGTTTCTCATTTTTCATCCATAAAAATGAAAAATATGACTCTTATCTATCACATCAAGCTATCAATTTTGAATTTCTATCTCTTGTGTGGGGCTCAATAACGACTATATTTTTCATTCTCTTTTATAATAATGTGCACCAAACGGAGCCTAAATCATTATTCCTTCTTTCGTAAAATCCCTTAAAAGTGATACTTCACATCAATATTTCTTCTTGGAGAGTTTAATTGTGAAAGTGTTGTCGCAATAAATATGAGTTGGTCCCTGTCGCTTGAAATAGAGTTCTTCAAGAATCTTTCGTGATTAGGTAGCTTGACAAGCACAAGTCGTTGCAGTTATGAACTCCACTTCAATAGTTAATAAAGTAATACAACATGCAAAAAAATTCATAATTCAACTTATGAACCATTCCGGTACATATAGAAACACATGTACAGGCTCACAAGCAGTAAAAAGGGCCTCGGTCTCATGACGAATATCGCTTCTAGATTGCTAGAAAATTTCGGGAGAGTTGAATATGGAAACTTGATCGGCAAATTGGAGAATGAATACTAAAACGCGAACCAGAAAACTCAAACTGAAGATGAACAAAAAATGTGAAAATGGAGGCTTGAAACACGTAGGAATATGCTTTCCTAAAATCGATATTAGCTTTAGTGAATATGACAAGCCTTTAGTGGGTTTATACGAAGTCAAAGTGAAATTTGCGAAAGTGAAAATTCACGAAAGAAACTTGAACACTTTATAATATTTCTAAAATTACATTTTTACATATTTTTCACGTTTTAAGTTTGACCACACAACATGCGCCAATAGATACTGGGTCTACTCGCGCCGTGGCAAGCTAATTCCGATACGTGTTGACAGATTACTAGTAAAAAATGTTGAGTTTGAAAGTGGAAGAAACTTTTGACACAAGACAAATATGTTATGGATCTAGCAAATAAAAGAACAATAAAATATGATAAGGAACTATTAATAAAGAAAAAAATAAACATTGATATTACACAATGTTTCTCTTCAAAATTCCAACTTCAAACAGATGGAGTATGTTTGTGTTATTGATCTCCCATTTTTTTCAACCCCTGTTATGATACTAAGAGGGTTTATTTATTGTATTACATGTACAATAATAACCGTTGGATGATGGGACACGTGGCATCATCTCATTGACCGAAACATCACCTCATATGCATCATTTCTTGACTATTTTAGCTCTGGCGCCTTAAATGCTTCTGAACAAGGAGGCCAACCCGTGCTCTAAGTTGACATGATTAGCCATTTCTACTCATTGCAATTGTCCAATCAATCATTCCAAGAGGATCTTATACACTTTAAGATCTTCTATCGTTTGTCATCATTTGTCAGAGTTGAGCTTCAAATTTTGCTTTGTTGAGCCTTGGTTTGAGGTATAGGTTTCGGAGCTTCAGTTGAACAAGTAGTACTTCAACGTTGGAACTTTATCAATTTGTTTAGTACTTCCGCTTTCTCTTGAGCCTCAGCATTGAGGTGCTTCGATAATGTTGGGCCTTGGAGATACAATGGGATACATTGGGCTTCGGGCAATGGCGTCTCGAAATTTTTGGGCTTTGGCCGATTCGCCTCTGCAAATAGGATTCGGCCATTTCTTTACTTTTGGGCAATTGTTCTTTGGCCAATTGGGCTTATGCCGATTTGGGCGCAACACTAAGCACCAAAATGTCACCAAGGGACACAAAGCTTCACACATGAATTTAAATCTAGTTACTGCTCGTTTGGGCTCTCGCTCAAGCAACAGAAACCTCTCTCAAACGTTGTGTCAATTATGTAAGTTAACCCTTTCCAAAATTACTTCCAAGTCCTAAACTTTTCTTGAAGTACGGTTTGGTCATTAAACTTTAAATCACATCTTATTTGAGCAAATTCTCCAATAAGTTTGTTGTCTCTGTACAAAGATTTTCTTGGCCGCTTTCTTTAATTGCCACGATGCTCCACCACCACGTCCTCCGTCCCCTCTCACACAAAACACCTACTCTTCTCCACTACGTGTTCACACTACACCTATTTAAAATTCCTTGTGCCAAGTGCAAATGTGCCTCCTTGGGCTTTCCGGTGGTGTCACACGGGCAGCATGGACATGGACCATCACAATCTTGTGTACCGTATCGGAAATTGGAAATAGAAAAAAAATTTGAGGCTCGTTAGCCTGGTCCATGTAGAGGTTGACCCAGTGATGGTTATGATTTTTGGGAGAAAATGATGTCAATTAAGTCCCTGTTTGACATCATTTATTTTAATTTAATTTATTTCTGATTGACATTTCAACTATACATTCACATAATAAAACATTTTATATGTAAACTAGAAAATTTTTCCTACTTTTAACTACACATTCTTCAAAAAATACTATTTAAAACTATATTTTTAAAATTTTAAGGATGTCAAACAAGGGCTAACTTCCGTATCACATTGCCCATTTTCCTTAAAAACAAGTAGGCATGTAATGCATATGTTTGATGCTAAGTTCGTATTTTAGCTAAGAATAATGCTATGTACCCCCGCTGAGGTTGCATCCCCAATTTAAGTGGCATTAGATGATATACTAAATGAAAGGTAAAATTAAATAAGTAATTTAATTTTACTTATCATTTAATATCACATTGATGCCATTTAGAGCGGGGTTACAATTCCAGTGAAACTAAATAACATTGCTCTTTAGCTAAACCATTGTTGTCCAGCAACAAAAATGCTGCCCCTGTCCCCCTGTCACGAACATGGCCTATACGTGTAGCATCGTTTGTCTGGCAAAGCACATGGGTTGATGTTAGCCTACGTGGCCTCCACTTCATACGTGATGTATACGTTCAATTTTGTTTTTACAACATAATTAAAAAGAACACAGAGAGAGATTATAATTTTCAGAAGTTGTCAAGAAATATGTAGATAAACTTGATAAGACTTCAATCAAGTTAGTAGTGTCAAATACACGTTAGTGTATTAAGACCCGAAAGCGCTAGCTCATGTTATCCGAATCTTACTAAACTCTTTTGATGGAATTTTCATTAACGCGTCCATGCATGAAAGGTAAGATGTGACGATAAAATCTTCAAATTTTGCATCTTTGTTGAATTGACGGAATTATACTATGAGTAGGATCAAATAAACAATTTGGTTATTTTTCTTACACTTCATAGATTATTTGAAAATAGGGATATGAATCCCATTTAAAATGACTTATCACTTAAAAATACATAAATTGGTGCTGTATAAGTTATTCTGGTTTGATAATGATTAAATTTCAGATTTTAATCTAAGTTAAAAATCAATAATTAATTTAAATCACACATTTTATGAGATTCACAAATTTTCAACAACACATTTCATCATTTTTTTTTATAAAAATCCAATAAAAATTTGATTTTAATCCCCATCAAACACGGGATTCTAAATATTATTTCTTTTGAGAAATCCATATTTTCTTGAGGGAAACTAGAACAATGCAAGGAAAACCCGCACCCAATACTGTGTTTGAGATGGATTCTAAGTAAATAAAGATGATAAAAGTTGATGAGTTTCATAAAATATGTGATTAAAAAATTGATAAAAATTGTGAATAAAATGAAATGTGTGACTAACATAACTTGCATGGAGAAACCAAACTTACGAATCAAGAAATAATGCATGTCCATATTAGTATATTGTATGAACTAAAATCCAAGGAGATTATGTGATAAATTAAAGTGTACAAATTCACACATTTTATTGAATTCATCAGCTTATATTAGTTGGCACATTGGTTCCCCCGAAACAAGGTTTGAACCGGTCAAATGTCGCAATCTTTTATGTGCATTGAAACACATTTCTTGTTTGTTTGTTACCAAAAAACCTGGGCTTGGACCGGTTTTTCGTTGAGGAACTCGGAAAATCTTTTATCTTTTTCTTCTTTTGAGGGACAAAGAATCGATGGAGAAGGACCCGATCAAAGGCAAACAGGCAGGGCAGCAGGTAGAAGTCCCTTTTATCAGTCAATAATGTCCCACTATGCCTTACCAACCAGACAGTCCATTCTCCTCCTTTTTTCGAAAAAAAAAAAAGCACTTATTCTCAAGTTTTTAAATCTTTTTTTTTTTTTTTTTTGTGGTCTTTGAGAAATTATTGGCTAGAGGGCTGAGAGCAGTTTGCATTCTTGGAAAGTATAGAAGCATCTTCGGGGATTGTTATCAAGCATGTTCGTGAGGGGGCGAGTATAAGAGTCGTAATCATGTCACCTAATAAATAATTATATTGAAGGGTGGATGATGATGTACTTCATAAAGTCATGTAATGATAGTGTAAATTGATAAAACTTGTTCGCAATGGACAAGCAAGTCATTTAGATAACATATTGTTACGGAAATTAAAATCACGATGGCTCATTTACAATCGACACACGTGACACGTAAGAAGAGGAAATTAAGCAAATTTGAAGTATATATTCGGTGGGGGCACGATTTATTAATAGAGTTTGTTAGTTGTGTATGAACTCTGTCGAGTTCAACATATCAAAAATATGATTTGTAAAAAAATTTGAGGAAGTAAAGCATTGTTCTTATGTTCACATACCAAACTACTCTTAAAATTTGTCTTGTTTAATATGATTTCGCATATTCAGGGGGTGTTTGATGTACATTATGAAGAAGAAAATGTATTTTATGATGTGATGTGATGAAAAATATATGATTAAAAATTAAGAAATTTTTTTAGATTTACGTGTAATATTATTTTATTGAATAATGTATGGTTGAAAATGAATTTTGAAAGAATCAATTTTTTTAAGAATATGTATCAAATAGGGGTTCAATAATCGAGTCACGGCTGCATAACATTTTCTAGATCACTCTCTCATGAC
Source organism: Fraxinus quadrangulata (assembly GCA_903798255.1). NCBI lineage: Eukaryota > Viridiplantae > Streptophyta > Magnoliopsida > Lamiales > Oleaceae > Fraxinus > Fraxinus quadrangulata. The sequence continues at coordinate 119,619 of CAIGRB010111612.1, forward strand.
CTACATCGCATCGCCCCCCTATGTGCGGACCACGACCAACCACCTTTAGTGTTCTACAAGCTTTGTTTGTTTGACTTTCAAAGTGGTAGCCAACATAGGTGACCACAACCCCATCATTATTTATTATTGATACCAAAACAAAAAGTTTAAATTCAAATCCTAACGGTCCCTTTTTCTTTTTTTCCTTTTTCTATATTGTTCATGGCCTACTTTGTCCTGGATTGTTCCCTTTCGTCTTTGTCCTGTCAAATGTATTGAACCTAAATTAATGATAAGAACTAAAATTAATGATCAAAGAATAGAATATTCATTGAAATTAAAATGTATTTCATGTAGATAATGGTAGATATGTCAAGATAGTAAATATAAATCATACAATATTAAGACCGGTGACTATTATTAAAACACTAGAAATGCTCACTCTATATCGTTTTTGAATATCAGCTACGTGATATTTACCATTTCTTCGCACATCAAAAGTAAATTGATAAAATGCCACATCTTTTTTTTTTTTTAATGGGAATTCAAGAAGACAAAGTGAAAAATTAAAAAATAATAAAAAGAAAAATAATTGGAAGTGTAGGATTAAAGTAAAAGTAAAGTCTAATAAAGTATTCCTACTTCCCTAGTAAATAGTAAAATACTTGGTACCCTTAAGCAAGGGGTTAATTTCATTAATAGTAGTTGAATTATGCATTTATTGCCAATCTTGCAATTAAATTAATAAAATATTTTGACATCCATTCTTTTGATTTGTAGATTTTACACGTTTGTGTGCTAAGTCATAGGATTTAAATAAAAATAATGTCGTGCGTTTGATTTATTGTTTTCAATTTTTAAAAACACTCAAAATTTGTTTGATCTAATATTTTGTATTTTCAAAAATAAGATTAAATAATAACATAAAACTCAAAATGTATTTTTGACATTTTCAGTGTTTTCAATGAAAATCTTAATAACACTCAAAATATGAGAAACAATCACTTAAATAAAATTCTAAAACTTTAAAATCAAATTATGAAATTTTAGGGAAAAAAATTTAAAAAAAAAAAACTGAAACCAGAATTTTGAAAAAAAGAAATTCTAAAAATTTGAAAAAATAAAATCTACAATTCTAAAAATATAAAATTCAAAAATATTAAAATTAAAATTCTGAAAAAATAAAGATTACAAAAAAATTTAGAAAAATAAAAATTATNAATTAATAAAATATTTTGACATCCATTCTTTTGATTTGTAGATTTTACACGTTTGTGTGCTAAGTCATAGGATTTAAATAAAAATAATGTGGTGAATTTGATTTATTGTTTTCAATTTTAAAAAACACTCAAAATTTGTTTGATCTAATATTTTGTATTTTCAAAAATAAGATTAATTAATAGCATAAAACTCAAAATGTATTTTTGACATTTTCAGTGCTTTTAATGAAAATCTTAATAACACTCAAAATATGAGAAACAATCACTTAAATAAAATTGTATTTAAATAAAATTCTAAAACTTTAAAATCAAATTATGAAATTTTAGGGAAAAAAAATTTAAAAAAAAAACTGAAACCAGAATTTTGAAAAAATGAAATTCTAAAAATTTGAAAAAATAAAATCTAACAAATTAACAAATTATGAAAATCTAATAAATAAAAAGTTCTGAAATAATAAAAATTCCAAATAATTTTAAAGAACTAAAGTTATTAAAGATAAAAATAGTTCAAGCTCTTATTGATTATTTAATTTTTTTAAATAGTCTATTTAAGTGAACATAGTTAAACGTTTGAGTTTACATCATTAATTTTTTTTTTCCAATTTAATTTATTATTTATTTTTATTTTACTTTTGTAGAGAAAAAATATTGTAAAATTCACCAACTTTAAAATATAAATAGTACTTAGCCGTTGTTTGATTACCATTATTTTTCAAATATATATTTTTTTCTTTTTTCAGCCACACGTTCTTCAATAAAATAGTAATCCAAAATTTTTGTTTAATTTTTAACCACACATTTTTCATCAATGTACTATTTGTAAATGCATTTTTCAATAAAAATGGGCTCAAACAAGCTCTTAATGCACAACAAAACAAATTTTTTTTTTGTGCCATTAAGATAAGTCTACGATCTTTTCAAAGAATTCATTAATCTCAATATGTCACGATAAAATTAGAAATAAATAAACTGTGAGAAATAGAGTTTGGCAATCACGTAAATCTTTCAGTATAAATAATGAATTACCATGTATATTTTATATAACAAGAGGTTTAAANATATAATAAATAAAAGTTCAATGACCAAGATGATATTAAATGCAAAGTTCAAAGTAGCTATTAAGCAATTAATTTTAATGGCTTAGTGGGACAGCGAATTTGTTATATTTATAATAACAATCATGTTACATGTATATCATTTTATATATCATTTTTTTATATTGTATCACTTAACAACATTGAACAATTTAAAAGAAAAAAAGGAATTCTCCGTTCACAATTTTTTGAACTTTGATGTAAACTATGATGTCAACCAAATAATATAAAAATGATAGTGCTACGTGTACATAGATGATGGATTATTTGGTTTACATAAACTCACACATGGGATGCATGGGCATTTTTTTAATTTTTAATTACAGTGGGACCCACTATCGTGACAGGGCGTAAAATCCCTGTAAACCTCATTCCTGTACATGAGGATTTATTCATGTAAAAATAACATTAGCGTTATAAATACACCTCAGTCTCAATCATAAGAGAGAAGTCTAAGAACACATTCAGAGAGAGATAAGCTGTAAGCTTTTTGTCTCCTACTTTACCTCCATTACATTGCCATTTAAGGGAGAATTTTGGTTCACAAAAAGTCAAAAATTCAAGGGTGTTGTCGGTGAGGTGGTGGATATGGGCGGAGGAAGAGGAGGAGGAGGAGGAGGTGGTGGTGGTGGAGCATCATGCCAGTTAAAGAAAGTTGCCAGGAGAATTTTTGTACAGACATGTGGCTCTTTTGGCGACAGACAACAAACCCACGTTCTTGATACCTCCACCAGCACCGCTGCTACGGTAACTCTCTCTTTCCCCAAGAATTTTGTGCTAATTTTGCACCATTTTTGTTTGATTAAGATACCCAATTTTTCTTCTAGTCTAAATTAGAACTTTGAAATAAATTCTGATTTTTTTTTCTTTAATTTTTTCTGGTAGGGGTCTTGTGATTCGCCTAATAATTCTTCTTCCGTAAAGCCGAAGAAGAATTTTTCTTGCAATAAAGTTTCTTCAGGAATTGGGCAAGCTGATTCAAGCACTGGCCCTTCTTCTAATAAGGTATCTTAGTTATGGTTAATATGTTTTTCACATTAGCATTTTTCCTTATCAGAATGCCATGAATTCATCTCTATTTTCTGTATACATTCAAGTACATTTTGATTTTTTGAATCTATTTACTTCTCTCTTATTTAATGCCTCGAAATTTACCATGAATGTAATCTGGAGTTCTTCGTGGATTCTGCTTCTTCTTGAGGAACTTTCCGACTCGTCTACAATTATCCATACATGTTCAAAAGTAATTTATGACTCTCAGAAAAAGATTTTGACTTTTCAAAAACCGTGCCCTAAATTTTCTTTTCCATGGAACTCAGTACTTTGGCAATTATAAAGAAAAGGATATTGGTGGGTTCTTCTGGGAAAGATGATTCATGATTGTATGATCAAACACTTCACCTGCCTCTGTATACTTTCACTAAGTTACATAATATTTGTATAGTAATATGAATCCATTGATTTGCTTATAGAAGGTTGCTTCAAAACATAGTGTTATTGCCCGCAAATTTTTTAGTATGTACACGGGTTTTTGTCTCGTATAAGATTTTTATGCTTTTGTTTCTTATAGTATCACTGCAAAACATCTTTCTATGTGTCAAGCATTTAACTTATAGAGACCTTATGCATTTCCCACACTTTTCTGGCAGAACTTGTGCGCAATATGTCTCGATCCTCTAAATTACAGCTCCGGCAGCAGTCCAGGCCAGGCAATATTCACAGCACAGTGTTCTCACTCATTCCATTTTGCATGCATCACGTCAAATGTGAACCATGGCAGTGTTACTTGCCCAATTTGCCGTGCACAATGGACTCAGCTACCTCGCAACCTAAATACCCGTTGTTCCCTACATTACAACAAGACCGATCCTATTCTAAGGATCCTTGATGATTCAATTGCTAATTTTCGGGTTCACAGGCGATCCTTTTTAAGATCTGCTCGATATGATGATGACGATCCAATCGAGCCTGACCACACGACTGATCAACCCCGTCTCCATCTCTCTCTAGTTCCATCACAACATCATTTGTCAACTTCTTCTCTAATGGCAGAATCACCACACGCCATACAACATTTTCTCACAACTGGGGGAAATACCTTTCAGTGCTCCTCAAATAACAGAGCTTATGTTTGTGTAAAGTTAGCACATCAGCCCGCAACTGATTTGGTCTTAGTTGCGAGCCCGAATGGGCCACACCTGAGGCTCATGAAGCAATCCATGGCACTCGTGGTATCTTCACTTCGTCCCATGGATAGGTTGGCCATCGTTACCTACTCATCTGCTGCAGCACGCATTTTCCCCCTCAGGCTCATGACTTCTCATGGAAAGCGAACAGCCTTACAAGTCATTGATCGGTTATTTTATATGGGACAAGCAGATCCAATGGAAGGGCTAAAGAAAGGAGTAAAGATACTTGAAGATCGTGTCCACAAGAACCCAGAGTCATGTATTCTGCATTTGTCCGACAATCCATGCAGATCCTATCATCGGTTTGACATGGAAATTCCGGTTAAAATCCATCGATTTCATGTAGGATTTGGATATGGCACTTCAAATGGGTTCATCATGCATGAATTCGAGGAATTCCTTGCAAGAACTATAGGAGGTGCAATCAGAGACATCCAGTTGAGGATTGGGGAAGGCGCTAGGGTTGTCAGGATCAGAGAACTCAGAGGTGGCGAGGAGAGGAGGATTCCATTATATTTGGGTGAGTTTGGACATGTTCGATTGGAGTTTAGCTATATAGACAGTGAAGATGAAGAACACGTAAGGACGGGTGAAACTGTTGTTGGCATAATGGACAAAGGAGATAGAAATGATAGGGCAGATGCCATTCCCATATGTGGAAGGACCAGCAGTGTTGAGAGCTGGGATTACCATGATCCTTTCATGGCTAGAAGATGGGCTAAACATCTGCATGGCTATAGGCTGTAACTTCTTGTGCCATTTCTTCTTGTAATCTTATAGATTTCACATAAAAGGATATT
>CAIGRB010111612.1:125873-138230 GCA_903798255.1 Fraxinus quadrangulata
TCTCTATATTGCTCGGTTTCTCTTTCATGGGGTGGTTTCTTTCCTGTTATGGTGGATTTTCATTTGCCACCCCCAATTTTTTACTTTAATGGCATTTAGCCCTCTCAAAGTTTGAAACTTGACGATTACCTCCCAAAAAACACAAAAAATACTAATGGCCAATTGTTAGGCCGGTGTTGGTTGAAACGGCTATAGTTTGGTATCAGAGCTTAACACGTCTTGAGATTCATGAGGTCCCGATGGCACAAGTGTCTTTCTACATGATCTTAACTTTTTCATTCTATTCAATCATGAGATGCTGATGGATATGTGTTTGGATGAGTATGAAAAAACTTCGATATGGCCTTTGTTTGGACTCCATTAAAAATAGGTTTTGATTAAAAAAATAAATTAAAATAGTTAATTTTAGAAGAATGTGTGATTAAACCCTTGTTTGAGCCTCATTCTATCAAAATTTTATTTTTTTCAAAATTCATTTTTTAATCACACGTTATCTAATAAAATAATTTTATACGTAAATCAAAAAAAATTTCTTATTTTTTACCCACATGTTCTCCAAAAAATATTATTCCCAAAATTCATTCTTTTTCCCTAAATGGGGCTCAAACAATGGCTAAAAAATAATGAAGTTTTTTTTGTTTACGAGTAATATTATTTTACTGGAGATTGTGTAGTTGTAAATAAGAAAGAGAAAAATACATTTTCACAAAAATGGAAGGGCTTGATATGGTGGTTGATTCAATCGAGAATTATGAATCAGTGACAACTCTTGATATTGTTGTTGATTCAAATGGAAAATATGATAGCGCGCCTAGTTTTTTGACAAAAAGATTGAAGAATATTTGGATTTAAGTTATAACCTTACGATGATCCCTTAATTTTCACTGAGGAGCCAAATGTCGAGCTCTTCCAAAAGTGGTCGAGGAAATTCAGAGTCAACAATCATATTATTATTTAAATAAATTGAATTAATTTAAGGAGCATTTTAGGAGGTTTTGATAAAAATAATTCCACGTTGACATTACAAAATGCCTATTATGTGGGATTTGTGATTGATGTATAATCTTTTATTTGAAAGAGTCTCATAGGCTTTCTGATTGTTGGGATGAAGAAATTTGTGACTTGATACACCACAAGCGAAAGGAGAGGAGAAATGAAAAGAAGGCTTGCTGGCACAAAAACTTTGGGCTAAAAGAAATTGAAACTTATATAAGTTACAGTTTATTTGAATCGAATAAAGATACTATACAAATTCTCGGTATTTGTTTGTGAATTTGAGTCTTAAATACCTATTTTCTAACATTATCGGGATCAACATAAACTAGAATATCGATCTTGTCATGATATTCGTTCGGCATAAACGAAACTTCGATAGTTTGTCTATTTATAGTTTGGCTCATGTTTATACAATGTTTATAAATATTTAAGTCCGCTTATCTACACATTTTGAAGGATCACAAGTACTACTCACTTGCTCACAACCATTTTTATCTAGTTATATTTTAAATCGATTAAAAAAACTTTCCAAACATGCTCTTAATATTCCTCCAGTCATTTCCAATCTTACGATGGCTGAGGTTATAAATGGATTCATATTCGTGGGCAAACCACTTGATACAAAAGCAAATATTGCTAGTACAGTAAAACATCGATAAATGAATATTCGATAAATTAATACTTTCGCTTAAAAAATAAAAATTTTTGGTCTCGACTTGGATTAGTGTACTAAATTAGTAACCCCACTAAATGTATAAGATAATAATTTTTTAAAAAACCCAACGAATATATAAAATAATAATTGTTTAAATTCATAAAAGTTCATACTAATACAAATTAACAAAATTTTATTTTGACCAAAAAAAAAATTCAATTCGCATTTTTTTCAAAATATACATCTAAAGGATTTTTTTTTTTCCCTCACTCAAACCAAATTGAACTTCATCCCTAATTTTTTTGCAATGTACATACTATATTTGACATATTTTTTTCATTTTGTACAAAGTAATTATTTAAGGTTGCGACTGCTTGAAATACCTCTTTTGAGGAAACAGTCGGTAAAACACAACTATGATCCGAATCATGATCATCATCGATAAGTGTATTGAATACCCTTTAAATAATAACTTCATCTACGGGAGATTTCATTAGTGTGTTATTTTGAAGCCAATACATGTAACATTGATGTTTCCTCTTTAATGTATGTACATATGCGCTTTTTGTGTGCTTACATATTAAATTTTGAATTTCACCACATTCAATATTTAAAAAAAAAAATTTAAAAAAAATTCCTACATTTATTATAATAAAATATAATCCAAGTTACAAAAATATAAATTACCCTATAAATTAATAATCCCTTTAAAATAATAACTTTTTTCAATCCCAACATTATTAAGCACATTAGGGCCCTCCACATAACTGCAGAAATAGATGGAAAGTTTGTGCCCCTCGAAACCATGGGGAATTCTCCTATGAAAGCACCTCCTGCATGATCGTGTCCTATCCTTTAATTAATGAGCCTCTTCTGTTTGGTAGAAATTAAAATTAAAATTTTAATAGATTTTGATAAAAGTTGATGAAATATGTAGTTGAATAGTTGTAAATCACATGAAATTTGTGGTTAAAATTAATTATTGATTTTAACTTGAGATTTTAATTTGATTTCAATCCAAACCAAACAAGGGCTAACTGTATATGTTGAGATATATAGCTTAAATATTGAGTTTTTTTCATAAAACAATTGGTTAGTTGCCTGTTAAACCAACCATTGAATGTCCCTTGTCTCTTAAGTATTTATTTTCGACCACACGTTTACGCAATAAAATATTTTATATGTAAATTTAAAAATTTTCTTTACTTTTTAACTACATATCTATAATATATTAAATATTACATCAAGTGATAATTATTTTTTGGACAATTATAGTCTTACTACAATTCAATTATTTTAATAATATTTTACTTATTACTTTTTAATATGTATTTAATTTACAAACCATAAGTAAAACGTAGTTCAATTAATTAACAAACCAAAATTCTCAATTAATTAACATACACATCCGTTTAATTAATATTAATTAGAATTTCATATTTACATTTACGTTATTCACATTAATTTAATTAATATTACTTAGAATTTCAGACTAAAAAATGTAGTTCATTTATTCACATCCATGCTAATTAATATCTAATTTCACTTAATTGAAAATTACATTATATTCATTTAATATAAATAATTTAATATTCATTCACATATTATTAATTCTAAATTAATTAACATTCACATTAATTCATATATCATATTTGTCATTTATCTTCATTTATGAATATAATTGAAATTCTAATATCCACATTTAAGTATATATTTCACTATTTACGTACATGTATAGTAATTAACATCTATTTTCAGGACTTATATTTATCTCATATTTAGATAAAAAAAAAAGGTAGATGGAAGGTCAATATTACTTTTACAGAACTTATAAAACATTTCAAAATGACGTGTAATGCGCGTTCAATTCTGACCAGTTCTCCAAAAATTCACTATTTAAAATAATATATATTTTTTGAAAAAGACCACCAAACAAAAGCTAAAATATCATATTCAAGATCGGCTACACGAATCAAACCCCGTATTATGCAGGCCCGGACTGCGAAAATATCCACCCAAACACCACCCACGATCTATAACTCAACATTCTAATCACAGCTGGGCTACTATGGCACCAATAGTGTACAAATAAAATTTATGATGGTAGGAATCACACGTGAGCGCGGCTGGACCTTTCTGGTGTGTCACATTATTATAAAGTGATTAATAAGCAAAATACAAATGCATCAAACCATAAATTACTGTCCCCACCATTGTTGCTGTCATAAACAGCCTGTCCAGCTCCCAACAGCCCAGAATACATGTACATGGCCATTGTGATAAATATATCAACCCCACCAATGATGTTCTCTTATACACCAAAAAATTATGCATTTATATCGAGTTGAACATATACTACAACCGGTCCACGTGATCAAATAAAGATTGATAGGAATCCTACATAAACAGTTTACACCTAGAGCACTGTCGGCAGAGACATAAAAGGACAATTATGAACACAAATCTGAGTGTAGTATACCAGTGAAGTGACTCACAAGATACTTAGCCTTGGCCCCTGTTTGACTCTCATATTTTAGAACTTATTTTATCTCAAATTCATTTTCAACCACGCATTTCATTAACTTTTATCAAAATCTACTAAAAATCTAATTTTCAGCTAAACCAAACAAGGGTTTTATGCAAAAAATGGGTAGAAAGTTAACAAGAAGCGACAATAATTGTACAACAAGTAATACAGCATAATTGATTACAGATAATTAAAATGGTGATGAAAGGAACTCGAGAAAGTGATCTCATATACATGGCCTTTTTATGACATACAACTTAAAAAGGAATCGAAGCAAAAGAAAAAGAAAAACTACTATGATTTGCATCATTTACAAATGTAGCAGCACTGCAACCATGAATAAATGTTAAAAAAATGACAACATACTTTGCTAATTGTTCGACTAGATAGATACTATTTTGGAAAAGGTAAGGCGCAGGACCTGTGATGAAAATCGCCACCACCATTAGAAGGGACACGAGAAATCATACTGACATTTAAGGACTGATGTTGCATTCCCGCAAATATATGTGATCATAGTCAACAAATTTTGCCCAATAGTTACGAAACTTCGGTATGCCTATCTCAAGCCATGGCTTCAAGTTTCCATTATAATGTACGACTGCTGCTCGCTCAATCTCCTTCTGGGGTATACTGGGATTATAACCAAGGCCCAAGACATGCCAAGATTTATCCAGTGCATAAGTTTGGTTCCAAAAGGTTATCAAACCAGGTGGCAGAGTGCCGAGTTTCCATAACAGTCTGTCAACATTCTGAGCACAATACAGACAATTTTGCTTCAGGTTTACAGACAAATTCCGAAAAGCAAAATTTCAGAAATCAAAATGCAGTAAATGTTAAAGAATGTACTATATACCACTATTTGAATACTCAAAGCCAATACACACTGAATTTAATTGAATAATTAATTTAAAAAAGGGTCCATTTCCCAATTTAGGCATTATTTTTTATAACCCTAATGTTAGTATTGAATGCATATTAACTTGTAGGTTAGTTCATGTGGTCAATGAAAAAAAAAAACGTGCATATAAGAACAGGTTATACTAGTTGTCTCGAAAAAACCTATACTCGTCTTACCAGATTCTGCCATTTGTGGTACACCCCTGTGATATTTTGCTTCCTCCATTCCTTAAGATCAAAGATATTCATTCCAAATGCCCAACCACAAGCACGGTGATTAAATTTTTTTGAAATAAGAGGATTCGAAAAGTTGAGGTAACGATCAAAGCGGTGAAAGCTTTCTCCACATGTCTCAACCACACCAATCACCTTTCCCTTTAGATCAAGATGCCAAAGAGGAGTAAGATCCTTTTGGACCACTACATCATCATCTAAGAACAAAACCTTGTCCAGTTTTGGGAAAATTTCGGGAAGGTAAAACCGAAGATGATTCATGATAGAGAGGTACTTGGGATTTCTAAATTTCAAATTTGAATCAGATTCAACACGACGACTCTTGAAGTAATAATCAATCATGGAGGGAGAACCCAACTGCTTAAGAACTGGACTGTAACTTGAGTTCAGCCATGTGAACTCTTCAACATTCTGAACCTGGATTGTAGCTTTGCCTGGTGGGTTTGCCAAAAACCACATTTTCATTGCAGCATAATTGAGCCTATCAGTGACAATGTGGAACACATGGTTTGAAGGATTCTGCTTGGGATGAGACAAGAAGTAAACATTCAAAAGAAAACTTCATAATTAGAATGCATTCAATATGAAAAAGATATCAAAATTCTTTGCATAACCATAATGTAAAATCATTTTGGATTAACTGTTTCACCTTTGCATGAGATATAGTTGAGTTTACAACAACCGCTGTTGCCAATATGTTATCTGAAAATAAGGCATAGTGGTACAGCTTGGGATCTTCTAATTTCTCTTCATTCGGAAAGTGCTGTTGAGAAGAATTCAACATGAAATAGTCCGTTGAAAGGCGCAAAGGAAGACAATGAAGTCCTTTAGGAAGTGTTTTGGCAGTTAAATGTGTCAAAAACAAGGCCTGTTTCTTGTGGACTCGAAGCTGATCTTCAGTTGAATGGAGCATTGCACGAAGCTTCTTTGCCACAGCAGCACAATCATCTTGTATTTGCTTGCCTTTTGACAAAGTAAGCTCCATAGCCTTCAACTTCTCATAGGCACTAAAATTAGATGGCAATTCATGTTAATGGACGATAGCACAAGAACATGAAAAATTAAACAAAATAGACAGACAACACATAGTTGAACCAAAGGAAACACCTATTTGACAATTCCATGAGCTTTTTGATTCCTTATAAACATTTAGAAAGTTGTAATATTCAATAAAAAAGACTTACTTTCTTGGTAACTCAGAATCCTTGCTGGTGATCCCAAGTGCTCGTTGAACTTCCTTCATACGCAATCGGAGCTCCCTAATAAAATGGGCATTGTTTCGAGTTGCTGATAGGGAAAGATAAACCTTTCCTCTTATGAGCTGATCTTTAAGAAGACGAACATGTGCATCTGGCAAAATTGATTGTTCATTCTGTTTCGCAGTTGTAGTTTTTGCTTGCTCCAATGCACTGTCTTTCCCAGAGATTTGGGAATGATGTCGCCCATGTTTTGTTGCCTAAGGAAGCTCAGAGAGAGAAAATTGGAAATTTAGACACTAGGTAAAGCCCACTACACACCCAAATCCAAAGAAAACAAAAGATGAGGGAACTACGAAGCCAACCTATAGGCCTCAAGGCTATAACCCATACATCTAAAATACATTATAGAATTGCATCAATATCAGAACTAAATTTCCATTCCAACCAGTGTTCCAACAGTAATGTGCATTAGGAAATGCAAAGGTACTATCAGAAGAATATGTTTACATTAAGGTAAATCTAAGAACTCCATTTTAAAACAAATTTAATGCAAAGGTACTATCAGAAGAATATGTTTACATTAAGGTAAATCTAAGAACTCCATTTTAAAACAAATTCAGTCTTGACACTTTTCAATACTAGACTAGAGGTTATAACAACATAACTTAATCATGAACTTGACAGAACCCCAACCCCCTTCTTCTTCCCCTCCTCTCTTCGTACAGAACATAAAGATAGATAATCTATACCCTAAAAGCAGATTTTGATGCTCGACAATCCAATATACATCAGATCACCATGCATCATCCAGAATGGAAAGGAAGTAAATTGCACATCTCAAACCTAAACATGAAAATCTAAGCAAGGGATTTATGAATTATGGCATATTAGGAATGAAAATCACAGCAGGAACTGTAAGGTACATGAACACAAAGAATTAACCTTGTCTAAGGAAACATTCTCCATCGTGTGCTCCAAATCCTGTGACTTAATTTCTTTCTTTGCTTCAGTTTGTGTTTCCCAACTTCCATTTTGATCAATTGATTTGGTCTTCTGTGAACTTCTTCCATCCGTTTCAAGGACCATATCAGTCGCCTGTCTTATGAGACTCTCATCATCCACAGACTGATTGTCTATGCTATTGGTGTTTGTGGTTGATAATGTGGTTTGGCCTTCCATAGATTCTGTTGACGCATAAACATAATTAAACATTTCAAAAAGTTGACAGAACCACAACCCAAAATTCAATCTAATTCAAGTCATGGGCAAATGTAGGTAATAAAAAGATAAAGATGTGAATAAGTACCTTCAGTAAGCTGTCTGGTGACATGGGCATTCTCCCCATCAGCAGCATCAGAATAATTTGAAAGAGATGGAGTCGAATTCTCTGAATAAACAATGCCCAATGGTTCTTCCAGTATTGCAGATGACTCCTGTCAAATAAACCAGAAAAGTAAAGATCTGAGATTTCATAATTGGTTAAGAAAAGGAAAATCAAAATATTATTAATATATACCTGAGGCAGTACATTTAAAGGTCGAATGTCACCACCAAATGTCTGCAAATAGAAAATGCAAGAATTGGAAAGTAATCTTTACCCATTAGAACAAGGCATAAATCTACAGTTATAGGGTCACAAAGAGTGACTTACAAAGGGTGAAACATCTTCAATAAATTCAATTTTAGCTGTAAAGCAGAAAGAGAAATACAGATCAAACAAACATTAGAATATTTTTACAAACTAAAGAGAAAAAAAAAGAAAAAAGAGGAAATGAAGAAGAAAAAGAACAGGGAAAATAGAGCATTACAAGAAGATGAAGTAAAATAGGTTGCAAGAGTGTCGGTGTAGATAACAATAGGAGCAAGAACAGTCACCACAAGCAAAAAAAACACTGATTTTCTCAGCTTCATCTTCATCTTCCTATCCTTTTACCCTCACACTAACAAGCCTCAAGGTCTCAAGACCAAATCTTTATGCCCTAAAATCGTTAATACAAACATTCCAGCGAAGGGGAAGTGAAGAATTTCTTGAAAACCAAGCTTTTCTCCTGAATCTTGACAGAATTTTTAGATTAAAGAAAGCCTCAAGGAAAGGAGTGTGGATTCGAGGTCTTTAATGGAGTGTATCTGTATGAAGAATCTTTCTTACATTAGCAAAACAGACAAGAAATGTCGGATGGTCAAAACCCACAGCAACAGCAACAGCAACAGCCAGTGAAATTTAAAAAAGTGAGAATCTTTATATAACTTGACTCTGAGACAATCTGTTGAAAACAAGGGAGAGCAAGAGTCAGATGAAGATGTTCAACGAAGAGGAAGGAAGATAAAGGAAAAGTTTTTTTGTTTTTTGATGATGCGGATGTAAATTCACTGAATTGGGATTTGGGCGGTGGCGGTGCGTGTTTTGCTCTGTCTTTTTAATTATTATTTTCCTCTTTTCATTTCCTTTCTTTCCGTTGTAATTTTAGACGTTAAGAAAGTTTAAATAATCTTAAACCCATAACAAAATTATCAGTACAACCATAATTCTTGCTAAACTAGAGCCATGTTTGGATAGAGTTTATAGATTTTCACTTTTTAGCAAGTCCATGACCCACACTTGCCATAAGTAAGAGATAAGCTACGCAAAGTGTCGGTCCACTTTTCAAGAAAGTTTCATAATTATTAGTACTACTAATTCTTGCTAAACTAGAGCCATGTTACTTAAATTGAAATTTAGCAAGGATAAATCCCGTAATTATAACTTCACGGGTAATTCTACTTTAATTTTGTTTAATCGACTAAATTTCAATCAATTAGGAGGTGTCAGATGCACATTTTTAAGAAAAGAATCCATTTTTATGATGTAATGTGATGAAAAATATGTAGTTAAAAAATAAAGAAAAATTTTAAATTTGCGTATAATATTATTTTATTGAAAAATGTGTGGTTGAAAATAAATTTCGAAAGAATAAATTTTGAGAAGAATGTGGATCAAACGATGCCTTAATCACAATTTATTTTAATTTTAATTGAACAATTATATATTAATTTAATTTCAATTAAGACAAACTTTGTCAAATTACAATAACGATATTTGATGATGTGATGGTCTATAAATGTTAGTCATTACATGTAATAGTTGGTTCCAGAATGTGAAACAAACACAACATTAAAATAAATAGTGGACATCAGTTATTAACTTCGTGTAATGTAGAAATTAGATGGAATTATCATTTTGAAATTAAATTAATGTGTAGTCATTTGATCGAACAAAATTGAGTACGGTTACCTTACTGAGTGGGTGTTTGGTGGGAATTAAAATTAAATTTTTAGTATGTTGTGATAGAAGTTTTTGAAATGCGTGGTTGAAAAACTGTGAGATCCATGAAAGATGTGATTAATATTGATTATTTGATTTTGACTTAGATTAAAAATTGATTTCAATCCGTAACAAACAGGGTGAAATATATTGAGTTGCGAATGAATATTTATTGGATCAAATACTAGAGAATGAAAAATGTGTATCCTTTCACTGGAGAATCAAATACTACAAAATTGAACGCGAAGAAACAAAGATAAGTATCCCAAATGCTACAATATCCTACTTGTCCATAGGTTAGGGCCTTGTGTTGCAAAGTTTTCAATGGAACTGTTTGATATATATTTTATGACAATATTTTTTGTAAAAAAATAATTTTTTTTGAAGAATAACTAGTTAAAAATTGAAAAAAAATATGGGTTCACGCGCAAAATTATTTTATTGAGAGAATATGTGATTGAAAATGAATTTGAAGAAAAATAAATTTTAAATAATCCCTACAAAACATGTCCATTTTTTTTTTATTTTGGCTTAAAGTTCCCATATAGTGACAGATGCTCCTATACGCTACAGTATGTGAAATACGTATAATATCTTTGCTCCAGTTTGGGCTCCATTTTAATTTTAATGTATTTTTTTTTAATCACATATTTTTCAATAAAATAATATTATACGTACATTAAAAAAAATCTTATTTTTAACTACACATTTTTTAAAAAATTATTATTTCAAAATGCATTTTCTGTGGAGCCCAAACATGTTGTATAAAGCATTAGGGAATCTCGATGGGACCAAAAAAAAATTACAAAAAACAAAAATCTGAAGCTGGGTAATTTTATACAATCAGTTTCTATACTTTGTTGAAGCCAATATCAAGAGGCTGATCAATCACCGAGCTCCAAATGCAATCCACTGGTTCTTGAAACATACATAAATAATTCTCATCAATCTTGTAATCATCGTCAAAATTCTGATCAAGTGATGAGCAAACGCAAGAATTCTCTACACAAAACTGATCAAGATTTTCTTTAAAAATGCTGGGAATTTCATATAAACATGTACCAAATGTGTCTTGGATTTCCAAATGTTCATCACTTTTAAAGATCACACTCTCGTTTAGCCAAGGAAAATCGAAAACTCCACCCTCTTTGCAGCACTCAGATTCTGGCTTCTTTTCTTTATTGGTTTCTCGTTTTTCTTCTTCTTCTCTTCTTCTCTTTCTGTTCTCCATCGATTCTGTATCTTGAAAACACAAAAACCCGAACAAACAACGTTGGACGATTGCTACATACATAAATGAATCAAACAGTACACACACACACATATATAAACATACATACTATGGGATTTGGAGCTAAATGAAACCGTTTTTATCCACACAAAAATAGTACATAAAAAATGCACGCCATCTGTCAAGCCTTTTACCAGAGCATAGTTCTCTCCGCCTTTCCTTCGGTCTCTCTTTTTATGTGCATTCAAATTAGAGGCCATAAAATTTGTGCATTGCTTGTTCTCTACTTCCTTAATATTTGTGACTATTCTTTAATCAAAATGATGCAAGCAAGTAATGTATAACTTTTGGCTTAAGAAAATGCGGGAAAAAAATACGTGTCAACAACTTTATTAAATAGTTGTATACGCGTTTCTATTTTTGTCAATAAATCAATGTCACAATCTTGGTTTTTTTTTTGACTCCATCGAGGCAAGACGAAAGGGGTTAGAATTCTCCCGCCAAGATATAAATAAATATAAATGAATACAATGTAGGGGGTAAAACCCTAACGTCCTGTCAAAGTTACGAAAATTTAAAGCAGCAATGAAGATGTACTACCTTCTTTACAAATGTAATATATAAAACAAAAAAGCCCGAAGGCCTATAGACGTTGGAAGTCCTTATCTGTCAATTTGTATTAGGACACGAAGTCTTCGGGCTCAAGATGATCATACTCTTGATAGCAGCATAGCTCACATCCCTATGCATCTAGTGAGTCAGTTTCTTGATTTTCCTTATGATAAATATGAAAAATGGTATCACGGTCGAAAGAGACTAGGTGCTTAATCTATTTGAAAGTGGCTTGGATGGACCAAGTCCTCCTCCAAGTGTGATGCACTGAATTATAATAGAAAAATCTGCCTCTATCCATAAACACAAGAGTCCAAAACGATGTGCAAAAATGATCTCATAAAAAAATGGTTCGTAGCTCAGCCTCAAGTACCGTATGATGAGAATAAAGCACGAATAGAGTGATAACGATGATACCACACCACTAACAAAATCTTACCTAACACATTCATTGATGTTGATATTGTAGGATGGATCCCACTAGTGGAGTATGCAAGAATAGGTGTGTGGGAGTACGTGATTGTAATACAAGACAAATGATTATGAGCTATATCCAAAATAACTAGTGTTATCGTCGTTACCACCTCGTCTTAATTCCGAGACATCAATAATTGCCACGATAGCAGATGTGCCACGCTGGCAGATGTGTAAGCAGTTGACCCACGTGGACCAAATTAGCAGGGGGTCGGACAGAAAGATTTG
>CAIGRB010111613.1:0-11789 GCA_903798255.1 Fraxinus quadrangulata
ATTTTCAAATGGGTAAGGTCTAGGTATTCTAATAACTAAACAGTGCAACAAGGAATATGTTAACTAAAACAGTTTCACTCACGATATATTACAAAAGATAATATGCTGCAATTTATCAAATGAACAATTTCAATCACGTAGTAACGAATAGCAAGTAATTCCTAATTTCTAAC
Organism: Fraxinus quadrangulata; assembly: GCA_903798255.1. Classification (NCBI taxonomy): domain Eukaryota; kingdom Viridiplantae; phylum Streptophyta; class Magnoliopsida; order Lamiales; family Oleaceae; genus Fraxinus; species Fraxinus quadrangulata. Next base: position 174 of record CAIGRB010111613.1, read on the forward strand.
ACAAGCAATGGTTACCCCACATGGTAACTCCAATCATATTATTACCACCACACGATGACGCGCTAGTGCTAAAATTTAAACGAAATTAGCCAATTTACCAGAGCAGACCTGTCCGATTCTGTAAATTTCTTAAGATGCGAATTTACTACTTTAGGGCAGTGATTTTATGTCCTAAAGTAATTTAGTAAATGTATGGCAGTTTCGACGGTGAACCCACCAAGGGCATAATCGTCCAAATTTTTCTACGTAACTTGAAACACGAAAACAATAATATCAGTACGTTCAGGAAATTGAAATAAGCAAACTGCCTGAAAAGAACCCGTCCAGATCAGCCATCATGCGCCACCATCGTCGATAGCCTTCTCTACCATGCATACCACTCCCAGATGTGCCTGAGCCTGCAGGTCATGGGTATGGCCTCAAATTTTTCGGTCAATCACTAGTTTGGCCGGAATCGAGAGAAATAGGTTCGTTTTCTTTGAAAATCGCGAATCGGCTTCTTCTTCTCCGTTGATATCTCATCGGATTTCGTACCAACCAACTCTTTGATACCAAATGTTGATTTAAGGAACTCCAAATCACCAAGAATTCAGGTTCAGTATGTTGAATCGATCACCACAATTGATTACCCAACTCACAAACCAAAACCTTCCCAAATCCGGTTGCTCAATGGCTGCCCACAAAGGGCTTAATGTGAATATTATTGGGAGCTAAAAGATCAGCCACTAAGGTTAAGAGAAAGGGAGAAAAATAGAGCAATAACGGCACAAAGCCAATAACATTTTTTTCTCTCAAAGAACCGGCTGCCCAAGTTTCACACTATTTGCAACAGTAACGAAGCGAACAATATAAAGGGATTGGGGATGGACTTTAGGTTAGGGAATAGTAAGGCCCAAAAGGAATAAATGGGATGTCGACCAGATAAAAGTCGTCCAAGTTTTGGGTTGGGTCATGAACAGCACTAATTTAATTAGGCTGCTTCAAATGGTCCAAGTCTATTATATGATAGGTTTAGACAATTTTGGTGTCCATATACATTCAGTCATTTGGTCGATACTGACTGAATGAACAATATTTACATCATCATCCGGGAGGTCGTTTGACAACAATTTGCCTAAAATAGATTATTTGTTTCATAATATGAAAATAAAGAATAAATTTTTCGTATGAGTTTTGAAAACTATCCGTCCTTATCGGCTATCATTGATAAATTATTTATAATCAATCAACTAATTTTTTATCCAAATATTTTGTGGTACTCATAGAACTAGAGACTAATTCGTGTTCACTTTTTGTAATCGCTAAAAAAATTTACAAGAAATAATTATAATTAATGTCTAGTGTATTTGAAGGAAGGTTGATGAAGCGTCGCACACCGAAGGCAGATCATATCCAGCAAACACATGAAGTGGTCGCAGAAACAGGCATAAAAATGCATGCATATCCTGCCATATGTTCCGGCTACCATTTGATATTGGTTGTTGAAGTTCACACGAACGACTACTATTTGATATTGGTTGCTAAGGTTCACACCAACAACCACTAAATGGTCACTAAAGGCAGAAACCACATGTGGTTGGCAAAAAATGCACGGGACATAAGTTTCATGTAATTTTTCAATTCTAGTAATTGTTTAATCTTGTAAATTGATTGAAAATTGAAGATGAAGAACTCAAGAATTCAAAAATAATAATAAAAAAATTAAACATCGAATGGAAAGTGTCGGCTATCTGCCACATGGCACACGGACTATCTGCACAGACATATCCTGCCACTTGTTTCAGCGATCATTTAATATTGGTTGCTAATGGAACACAACAGCGACCACTGATTTGTCACTGAAGGCACGTAATATCCAGCAACCACATGAGTGATTGCTAAGACAGGCAAAAAAAATACTTTCCAATGACCAGTTGAAGGTTGGTTGCTGAATCATCGCAACAGTGACCACGGAATGGATGCTGAAGAGTATAACAAAATTAGTCCAATTTCAACATACCAAAATCTCTACCAACCAATATTTGGTTGATGATTCTGTCACGGTATCATAGCTGCCAAGCAATAAAGTAGTAAATAAAGTGTCGTTCCTTCAATTACTAAGTATTTAATGTACTGCTCCCTCAAGTCGTATAGTAACCATTTTTTTTTTATTTTTTTTGTTGTTGAATTTTTGCGTTGGAGCCAATTTTTTTGTAGCACTACAAAAAAAATTGGCTCTATCGACCAAAGATTAGTGACCAGAAAAAAATGATTGCTACAATACATATATCAGTGACTAAATATTGGTTGGTATTTGTTTTGATCGATTAAGATGTGACAATTTTTTATGCCCTATTGCGACCAACAAATGATGTTTGATCGCTAATAAATACGCCGGGAAACAAATCTGTGTTTTTTTCGCACAGAAGACAATTTTAGCAACTATAACCAAAAACTTCAAAGTGAATTGTCTAAGTGCTCTCCTTTATCTCATTGTCTATCTCATATCGGGCTTCAAGAAGCAAACTAGAATAGGCATTGAAAGCGCTCGCCTTTGGTTCCCTACTCAAGGATTAGCCTAGAACCCGACAAAGTCATTATCAAAAAAATTTCGAGCAATTATCAACCAAGATATGGTCTTCTACTCACTTGGTAATTCTTACCCCTTTACCTCTATCTAATTTAGCGAGCCTTAAAAACCTATATTGAATAACACTAAACTTTTTAAATCATTAAAAGTCTCTAAAGAGTCCTAAATAAATACACCCTCTAACTTTTTTAGGAGTGTCTATATAAATTCACACATAGATCATTGGTGCTTAAAATATCTAAGCATTGTGTCAAAATCAATTTTGGTCTCAATTGAATGTTAGTTGCAAAAATTAAGGCTCTCGTATGTTTGTTTTTTATTTTGTCATTAGACCAAACCAATTTGTTCATTGATCTAAGCTGACAGTGAGGCACTTCTTGAAAGACAAGCATTGCAAAGTTGGAGGAAATCACTAAGGAAAGTTGTCGATCGACGGAAGACATAAACTAGTGATTTACATTCCAAGACACAATCAGTGGATCAGAGCACAAATTCGGAAATGACGTAAGGTCAAAATTGGTGGTCATGGTTCCATCTTGAAAATGGCTAAGAAAAGGAATCAGAGACTGATATAATTTTGGGAACAATTCTTAGCTACTACATTATAAGAACCCGTTTCACAACTAACAAACTCTCCAAAAAAATTTCGTAAATTAGGTGGTAAATAAAATTATAAAATATATAATTATAATATAATATACACTAAATCTGGAGCAAATATACTGCGCTACATTATCTCCTACAAATCAGTTATTCTACCATATTTAAAAGATATTTCTTACTCTCCTCTCACAATCAAACACTGTTTCTCTCTCTACATATACAGTTCTAGAAAACTTTTCAAAATCACTGCAATTTCACCATTAATCCTCGATTTCAAGCCACAATCAATGAATAAAATCACAATCTCGTCGACACGCTCTTGATATTCATTGTTTCGGAGAAGTTGAAGCTCGTTTGTAGATTAATTGAACTTTCCCAAAGCAAAAATAGAAATTTCGTGATCTGATTTTGAAGGTAAGGATAGAATAAGGTTTTTATAAGCTTGTGATTTTGCAGATATTGATGTTTTTGAACTGAATGAAAGCTTTTTCTAACTGTGGTAAAAAAAATTTCCTTTGTGAAAAATATGTTGCATTTTACCCAATGTGTGACGTATGTTTTCTCATTAACCATTGATAGTATGCATTTTTAATTATCAATTTACAATTATGAACATGTTGATATGTGTCCACTGTGTACTGTCAATGTGACTATCTGTGACCGTAACTGTGCTTCATTCACATTGATATATTTTACTTTTAGCTATGACTAGTAGTGACTACTGCATTAAATAGTTTGTGACCTATCTGTTAAATGGTGTGACAGTCCATATGTGGAATTAGTTTAATATGTGATCAATGTCATCGCATTGAAATTGACTCTCTATGACACTACATGTGTTGACTGTATGTGAATGTGACTACGTTAAATGTAAATATATGTGGCCTATATTGATCTATCTGTGACTTCTTTATGTAAATCTGTGACCAATGCCCTTGCATTGAAATTGATTCTCTATGACCCTACATGTGTTAACTATATGTCAAAATCTCCACATTAAATGTGAATATGTAGCATGAATTGATCTAAGTGTGACTTATTTTTTCAGTGTGTTATTCTATTGTATTTAAATGCAAAATTGTGCATCTTTTCAGTTATTTGTGACTAATTGTGACCTAGTATGTCTACATTGCCTATCTCTATTACATTTGAATGTTTCCTAAGTTTAATAAATTAAATGTGACATGCTGTTATTTGTGTGTGATTAGGGATGACGGTTTTGCACGTTTGCCTATTGTACGGAGGTCACACATCACTTATCCTATTGAACGATACGTGCAAGTATGATAAATTGGTTGAGCTTGTTATTTCAAAATTGGGGCTTAATCATGCAAAAGTAACTAATGTATTGTTTGAATTATATGAGTTGACAGATTTATACACTGAGTTTAGATTACATTTCATTATGTCACGTGTGTTTTTGGGAAAGGCTATCTAACCAAACATTGATTGTGACTCTGTTTGTGATGATTGTGACTATCAACCTAGTTCTAGCACAAAATGGTGATAATAAACTACAGGTTTTTGTTTGAATGTGGTTGTCTATCACTGACTCTAAATAGAATTCGAATTTAATTAAGCAGTTGTGTGTTCAAACTAATTTTGAATGACATTATTGACTAGATGTGATCAAGTTTATGTTTACTATGAAAAATGTGTAACTCCTACCTGTTAAGCATATGTGACCAATTGGTATATAATAGGTCAAACAACTATTGCTATTTGTGACATGCTATTATGTAACATATTAACCGTATGTGACCATTTGTAACCAGTTGTAACATGTTAAGACACATGCAAATACAAACTTTTACCTTCATAAAGACCATTACTTAGATGATATAAACAAAACCATTCAGAGAATCACATTCACATAACTGTAATAAAAATATTCATCCGTTGTACCAACTTCTTGAGAAAAACAAATCTCATTCAATTCTAAAACATATTACAAAGATAAAGATAATATATCAACTCCATCATAAAATATTTGTTTGTCTAATTTTGAACAACCATCAAACTAATTCATCATAAAAACAATGTCATCGACATTAGTTTAGTCTTCCGACTTCGACTTCCTCCTACCAACCTGTCTCGATTTGTCTAGTTTTGAACAACGCTGTAATTTCAAGCCTGGCATTCCCGCATCAAATGGCATGGGAATTTTGGCAAGATTATTGTGCAACAAATATTGTGCATACTTTATAACAAAAATTCCACAATCATGCCTATAATATTTTTAAAGTAGACGAACCAAAAGTAACTACAAAATATTGATGAAAAAATGACACAACTTGTAATGCTCATAACGAAACTTACTCATTTTGTTATTGAGGTAAACCACTGACAATGTTAATCTGCAGCTCCCTAGATATGTCATCCTTGTCATCACTAGTTTTTATCCACAATCTGACCACTTTCAACAGATGTGTAAGAGTCTTCACAAATGGTAATACCCCTTCACGAACCTCCTTGTCCTTGCCATAAACTCTCCAAAATCATAACACAAAATAGTAGACAAGTCACAACACGTATTTCGATCAGAAACAATCAAGCACACTTTACAAAACATATTCAGTTCACATAAATAGTAATCGATCAAACAGTACACAACACAGGTTACAAACTTTTCAAATTACAAAATACCCAGAACAAGTCACAAAATGATATTCCAGTTACAAAATACCCAAATCAGGTCACAAATTAGTCAAAAATAGGTCACAAATGTCACAAATCAGATAACAAAATCATATTTCACTTTCTTCAAGGATTTACTGTCGAAGGCCGACATTTTCAATCTCTTTGGTAAAGAAGAATCTTCGACAACTTTCTTCCTCTTTCCTTTATCTTTCTCCTTTATCTCCACATCAACACTATGAGTCCTAATCATTTTAAAGACTACTAAGGTTGAAGCTAAAATGTAATACGGCTATTTCACGATGAAGCTCCAGTGATAATGGCAGCGATTGAGAGTTGTATGAAGGAGTATTATGTTGTTATCTAAGTGTAAGCTTGGCTTAAAGATCTGGTATTGTAGATATAGCAGAAGCTTCGTGAATGGTAGAAAGACAAAGACGTGGTTTTATTGGAGTTGAGGAGAGAGATTTATAGATAAAATTAAAAATATCTAATTAGATCCCCTAATAAACGGTTACCATAATAAATCTGTTTTAATTAATTTAAAAATCTGTAATTACCACCTGATTGGTGAATTTTAAACTTCGTCTCCTCGTTTTTGAATTGTGAAATCGAGATGTAGGGTTTTTGGGTAATTTTTCCTTTAATTTTTCCTTTAATTTTCCTTTTTTAATTGTGAAATTGATCATGACCCTTAGTTGGACATTTTCAAGTCGTGTAGAATTTGCATTGGGGCATTTGAGAAAAAAATGTTCGACGTTGAAAAGTTGTTCATACAACTTACTTAAACTCATTCTAAGTTGCGTTATCCTAAGTCTGAACTTCACGACATATATTGAATCGAACTTAATTATTACAAACTTATACACATGCTTCTATTATCGATTAATTATGACACCAGCTCATTACCTAAAGGCAGTCTTTTCCCAAAAAACCTATTTTAAGTATACATTTCAAATATCAAATCTTAAAATTTTTCTTTTCATAAATAGGGGGTTAATTATTTGTTTAACCTTTATGAAACTCACACACACCACAAACTCTCTCTCCACTCTCTCTCTATTCTTTCTTTATCTACAGACAATTGATGTGCCGTGGAGTGACGCAGTGGTGATCGTGGTGCGGTAACAATCCGACCAACAGCTAAAACATCTAATCTGGTTGTAGCGGTGGCGATTCACGGTGACGATTGCGTAGGTAATGTGGGTGGAGGTGGTCGACATGGGTGGTAGCGGAGGAGCGGCAATATTTTGAACGGAAGTACTTGGAGTGGGCGGCGCCATACATCAAGAAGCCCTCTATTTGCCATCGGGTTCGCAGCGCCACTTTCCTTCTCCGGACCCTATCTCCTATCATCGGAATGGCAGTAATCTAAGTGCCAGTGTAATTTACATATCTCCTATAAAAGAAATTCTTCCAAAGCCTCCACTATAAGGCCCTCGTCTTGTTATTTCAAATCGATCGATCAGCTCCATGGTCTTCACCTGTATAAGAGATAGAAGATCTAATATAAGAAATAGCCATAGATCTAACAGAGGGAGTTATGGTGGAGGAGTCGACGGCGGAGGCTATGGCCATCGTGATGGAGGTTATGGCGGTGGTCGTGGCTATGGAGGCGGTGTTGGTGATCGTGGCTATAGAAGCGGCGGCGGTTCGGCCATTGTGATTCTTCGTAGTACGCATCAAGTCGAACTTGAAATTTTGGCAAGCATTATTGAGGCTAATCTTTAACTAATTATATATACGGTATTCCTAGAGGTGGCAAACTAGTTGAGCGGCCGACAAAACACAGCTCGTGAACCGCTCGGGCTCGTCAATAGAAGAGCTGCTCGTTGGAAGGGTTAATTTTTTAATAGGTTGATCTTTATATATATATATAACCAAGCTCGTGAGCTTGGGTATTTGTAACGAGCCGAGCTCGTGGGTACATGGGTCGAGCCGAACCTTGCCACCGCTAGGTATTCCTATATTTCAGCATGCAAGCTTAAAAGAATTTTGTCCATTATACAAATAGTAAATACTTTATATGTCCTATAAAAAAAGGCTTACTTTTATTTTTATACAAATTAAGAAAAAACTTAATTAATATATGTTGAAACTATGAATTATACTTGCGTTTTTTTCAAATATACCCCTATATTGAATAATGGTAGTTCATATTTGTTGATAACAAGGTACGTTAAATAAGTATATATTAAAAATTAAGATATTAATTATACTCTCTACAAGGTAAGTACTCTATAATTTGAGATAAACAAAAAAAGAAAAATAAGTCTTTCTTTATGAAACGGATGAAGTATCAAGTAAAAACACATACACATAAACCATACCACTGAAGAAGGAAGATGACACTAAATTGTACTTATTTATTTTTGGAAGAATAAATAATAAAACAAATCACTAAGTGTGGACCAACCACTCAATATCAATGAACAATAAAAACTTGAGAAAACAACAAATCATCTATCTGTTTATTTATTTATTTATTTTTGTTTCTTTCGTAAATTATCTACCTCATAAAACAAGCATATAAGAGACCTAAATATGACCTTGTGCTAATTAATTTACGTTTGATTTCACGGGAGTGTGCCTATATATAGCTAATACGTTTTACGTGGTGTATATATACATCACAACGAGAAAAGCGATATACCAAAATTAGACTATATCTACGCTCATCACTACAAAAAATGCGTACCACCACTCAGCATATCATCATGCAAGGGCTGATGAACTATTACTAGACATTAGTATTACCCTTGTTTGATTCCTATTATTTTTAAAATACATTTTCTCTCTTTTATTTTCAATCACACATACTTTAATAAAATAATATTACACGTAAATTCAAAAAATTTCCTTAGTTTTAAATTACACATTCTCTATCAAATCACTATTCGAAATGCATTTTTGTCGAAAAAAAAATGGGCCTCAGTATTTTTCAATAATCTGTTGTATATGAGATTTTAAAGTTTATTTCTTCATTTGTCTCTAAGATACCGATTTAAATATTTAAAATGATAAGAACTGTCTAAGCCCCACGCCCAAATATAATGATATGTCCAAATATCATTTTTGTCACAACTTACATCTAATTAAGCTGGGTTTCATTCAAGTTTTGCATATTGAAATTTAATTTTGTTTATGTCAAAATCATTCTGACAACAGATTTCTAGCAAAATACTACATTTTTCATTAAAATTAATTCGCACTTGAAACCATAATATGATGTAAACACGGCATGCATGGCTGTAAAGATTGACTTGTTTGATGAGATTATAATGAAAGAAGGTCTTGCAATATGTACATAAATGTTTACATAATAAATTACATAATATCACATGACACTATCATTTGTCAATTTAAAACACAGTTAACTTTTTCATCAAATATTTTCGCTCAACATCATTTTATATAATCTCTTATGTATCATGTTTACGTACAAGTAACATAATCCATGAAAGAATTGGCTTGCCCAATACTTGGCCTCTGTAGAAGGGCAAGAGCATTTCAGGGTATCCACAACATATACTCTTTTAGCACTGGTAAAAAATCGTACAGACATATATGGGCTGTCAAATTTGAGTTCTTGTGATGGTAGACAAAGATTTTACTTATTATGGCGTAAATCATATTTGATAATTATTAGTTTTAAGAGCTAAAGCACAATATTTACTCAAAATTATTTGGCTTAACTATAGGGTGAAGTTAAGCTCTTATATATTATCGTATTTAAATTAAGTGGAATTTTACCCTCAACGATACTAATATTATTTTACTTAATTGTTCATTGGTAGCTTTTGTTGGGTATTTGTCCAAATGTATTATTCGATATTATGTTTTGGAAAAATAACTATTTATTTATGATTATTTTATTATGTTTATTGTGACATTTAATTTTTGAGCAAATCATAAAATGTTCCATGATCACGGATATTATTATAAATTGAGTACTTAATTTGTTAAGTACAGAATTATACAATTTATAATGTGATCATAAATAATCGTCTGCAACCAATAAATAAAGTCGGATACTTGATTTCATTAAGGTCGTATTATCGTTATTAAGGTTTGTCTAAACTTTAGTGATAAAAAAATAATAGTAAATATTATTGGAAATGACCAAGTAATATTTAGTATGTGACATGTCCCATCAAATCGAATCAATCATAGTTATTAACAACATACTAAAGTAGCAAAACTAAAAGAAAATCTTGAAAGAAAGCCAAAAGTCATTAGGGTATATATGAAATATATAAATTTTAGGTTTTCATACAATGAGGAAGCAGAAATCAATTCACTCATTACCCCATATTGATCGTGGTGATGCTATTAGGAGGGAATGTATCAACCACTCCACACATAAGCCCCTCAATGTATATTAAAATAACCTCAACCGAATTGCGTCACTCGAAATACCTGAATATTCAATAGTCCCGCACATGTTCCAAAACCTCGATATATGAGTACTTGAGTTGTTTTTTGATCTCTCAAAGAATTGCAAAGCATTTTGGAACATGTTGATTACATCTTTCCTCACATGGTGTTTTGCTTGCTTGAATGTTGTATAAGCTATACTCAATTGATTCTCAACCACTAATAGAAACATGTATTCTTCTATAAGTCTCTCATTCTTATTAACTACAATGGTAATTAGATTTTGCCGAGTTATCATATCAATACCACAACAACAATAGGATTTGCAAAGTTTTCTGCCATTGCTTTTTATTTATGTTTTCGGTGACCTTCTATATGTTCTCTTCGCCTCAACTAAAATGTTTGTTCGATTTCTAAATCAGATGGAGTAAGATCACCATATCTCAAACTTTTCTTATAAAATCCTTAAAAAAAATAACACTGTACTTTTATTAATAAAGATTAAACTAAAATATATCAATAAAAATTTAGATTAAATCTATAATTAACTAAAACTAACTAAAACTATATTCATTGGTAACTGATCATTTGAAAACCCGCAAGTGTACGGAATCGTGGTCAAGTAATATAATGATTAATGAATAAAGCTTCTTGTATAATCCATGGATGACAATGTGGATGACATTGTGTACAAATTCAAAAATGAATAAGCGGGAAAGTGTGTTTTATTTTAAACTAGCCACTCAATCTTCAACATGTGGCACATTGTCAAACTTGATGTTAAAAAAATCGTACTTGTAGCATGATTGATGATTAATAGAGTGTCGAACCCACGAGAACTATGTGAAGCATCGCTAAAATGTCGAATCTCCCTTATTATTCCAATTTTTAGTGTAATAATTAAAGTGACAATTTGAAATCATTTATGTTGGTTAATATTCCTAATTTAATTAAAAGTGTCTCTCGATAGGGATCAAATATATTTCCCTAATATGACATTTCTATCTCTCGATGAAAGATGCAAACCTGATAAATGTATTAACAAGCACTAGAACACATATTGAACCATATAAAGTATAGATGTATATCTCTACCATCTATCGAACCTTACAATATTTATTATAATGTACTTAAACCTTATATTCTCTCTCAATAACAATAAAATTCACTAACAATTCAATTGATGATTAAAAACGATTATAAATATCCACAAATCAAATCAAATTAAAGTTAAAATAATTAATTAAAAATTAAAAATATCATAACAATGGTTCATCTTATCCTATCAATGTATAAAACTAGCCTAGCGTATCAAAATTACAAAAAATCATATTTAAGTGAAAAGATATAACCTGGATTTTTGATTAATTGAGAAGATGAAAATGAATCTTGAATTTTGAATCTATTCAATTGTTTCTTAATGAATCTCC
>CAIGRB010111613.1:15181-39329 GCA_903798255.1 Fraxinus quadrangulata
AAACAATCAAATAACCAACAATAAATTCAAAGGCTTAAGGAAAAATATGATAGGATGGTGATACCCTATAAATTGAAACGTGCCTAAAGCTAATGGAAACTAATAATTAAAGTAAATCTATATGCAATGTGATAGAGAAAACATAATAAATAAAAGAGTTAGAAAATTTGGTTGCCTCCCAATAAGCGCTTAATTTATAGTCTTTAGCGAGACTATATGGATGAATTGATAATGGTGGCTCATGTTGGAATCTTGCAACTTTACACTCCTTAAATTTTCATCTTGCATCCTATTTTTGTCCTCCAAACCTTGAGCTCTCTATTCTCCTCTCTAACAAGGCTCCCTAGACATTTAGGTTTTATCTCATATGACCTTTGTTGAACTTCTTTAGCAACAGATTTGGCTTCCTCCATGACTAATGATTGAATGGGTGGATTATGTAATTTAAAAATCTCTTGTGCGTCCTCCACCCTTACAATCAGCTCACCTTTCTCCATGTCAATCAAAGTTAGACTTGTTGTTAAAAAGAGCCGACCTAAGATAATTGGCATATCAGGTGGTCTTCAAGGTCCATAACAAGGAAGTCCATCGGGAATATCAGCTTCCCAACTTTGATGAGCACATCATCAACCTTGCCCCATGGGTATCTGATACTCCTATCTGCTAATAGTAGCGTCACATTGATCCATTGACTTCCCCGACTCCTAGTTTCCTAAAAGTAGACAAAGAAATTAAATTTATACTTGCACATGTATCACATAAAGCATTAAAATGAAATTATTTACTTAGTGAAATAGGTAAAGTGACACTCCCTGGATCCTTAAGTTTTTGTGGCAATTTATTTTGCAACTTTGCACTGCTCTCCTTAGTCAATGTCACTTCTTTCTAGTCTGGAAGTTTTCTTTTCTTAGATATCATGTCCTTCAAGAACTTTGCATACATTAGGATCGGCGGATTGTATCAGTGAATGGGATGTTAATATGGAGCTTTTTCAGCATATCCAAGAACTTATCGAATTGATCATCAAGTTTTCTCTTTTGCAGTCTTTGTGGAAAAGGTAGTAATGGCACAAATTCTCTAGTAAGAGCGGTTTCTTAACCTTTTGATACTCTGATGCTCTTTCTATCTCTACTTCTTTGTTCTGCTCAAATTTACCCAATTGCTCATCAATCTTGGTATGTACCTTTTCTTTTATAGCAATTGGTCTCTTTATATTAATTTTTGACAGTTGAACTCTATTATGGGTAGTTATTGCCTCAATTTGTTCTCCTCCATGACCTTCACTTCCATAACCTGTTGTTTGGGATTTATCTCAGTATCATTAGGTAGTGCTCCTGATGGTCTCTCTAAAAGTGCTTTAGCTATTTGTCCCATTTGATGTTCTAAATTTTTTATGATAGCTCTCTAAACTTGTAAGGTTTTATCTGTTCTTTGCATGTGTTGGGTAGATATCTCCGTAAATTTACTAACAAGATATTCTAACGAAGATTTATTTTCAATTTGTTGAAAACCTGGTAGTGCAGTCTGTTGTAGCGCAATATGAGCTCCCAGATTGTTGCTCCATTGGAAGCCTGGGTAATTCCTCCGGTAAGTGTTACGATTTTGATTGTATTTCTATCTTTGAAAATTTTGAGCATAATTTACATCATTTACTGACTGAGCAAAAGGATTACCCACGATGTAGTCAACACTCTCATGATTTCCTCCACAATTCTTGCATTTTGATCCCATTGTCTGGGTTGCGTTCATTTGATCGACCTTTTGTGCCAATGATGTCAACTGTACTGAAATTACTATCAAAGAATCAACTTTGAATACGCCAACACCTCTCTTTCCACTTATCCTTTCAGTAGGCCAAAGTGTACTGGTGAATGTCAGATCCTCCATGTTTTGATAGACTTGATCTGCGGTTCTTCTTGTTATAGAATCATCGCATGCAGAGTCTAAGTTAACCCTGCTTATCAAATGCAGACCAATGTAGAAATACTGCACCTGAAGCCATTTCTGCAATATGTGTTGTGGGCATTGGCAGAGTAAACTCTTGTATCGTTCCTAAGCACCTGAATAGTATTCTGAGTCCAGTTGTTGGAATGTGGTAATCTCGTCCGTCAGCTTTGCAATCTTTTTCGGTGCAAAATATTTGTTAGGAAATTTCTGACTCAATTGGTTCCATGTATTGATGCTCTGAGGTGGACAAGTGTCTAGCCACTCTCTGGCTGAGTCTCTCAATGTGTATGGGAAAAGACTCAATCTGATTGGTTCACTGGACACCCTTGGATACTCGATAGTTTCACACATATCAAGAAATCTTGATATATGAGCATTGGGATTCTTCGAAGCTCTTCCAAAGAATTGTAGCGCGTTTTGAAACATGTTGATCACATCAATCCTCGGGCGGATATATTATGCTAGATTTGCTTTCCACAACCGGTGAAACCATATACTCTCCCATTAGCCTTGCATTTTCATTAGCTGCAACCATATTCGGTTGTACTACTTCCAGATTAGCCCCTATGACTATTTGATTCAAATTTCTCTCTGTTATATCTTTCTCTTTCTGTTTTTGGTATTTCTAATTGATATCTTTTTCGAAAGTTGAATGTTCGTTCGATCTCCAGGTCAAATTGAGTGAGATTATCAGTTCTCGAACTTTACATACAAGGTCTCGAAAAAGTAAGTAGGAAACACCGTAATTTTTTTCTTTTTTAATAAACTAAACTAAAAAAATAGTAAAATTCAGATTAACGTTAAAATTAACTAAACGTATCAAAAATAGTAGTCCCCGACAACGGCGCCAAAAACTTGATCATTTGAAAACTCGCAAGTGTAGGGATCGTGGTCAAGTAATATAATAATGAATAGATTGTCAAATCCACGAGAATTATGTGTTTGACTGAGTTAAAATTAATTATAACTTTAATCGAATAGCAAACAAATTTTGTTTTTTTTTAATACCTGTCCTTAAATTTTCAATTAAACTAATGAAAGTAAGTATATAAGTTTTTCTAAAAATTAAAGTGACAATTTAAAATTATTTATTTTGGTTAATGTTCTTAATTTAATTGAAAGTCTCTCTCAATAGCGATCAAATATATTCTCTTCATATAATTCTTTTATCTCTCGATAAAAGATGCAAGCATGATAAATGCATTAACAAGCACTAGAACACATATTGAAACCTTATAAAGTATAGAGATATATCTCTATCCTCTATCGAACCTTACAATGTTTATTATAATATACTTAAACCCTATTGTCGTCAATCTCGATAACAATAAAATTCACTAACAATTCAATTGATAATCAGGCAATTGAAAAGAACAATAAAAACGATAATAAACATCAATAAATCAAATCAAATTAAAGTCAAAATAATTAATTAAAAACTAAAAATATTATAACAATGGTTCATCTTATCATAGCAATGTATAAAACTAGTCTAATATATCGAAATTACAAGAAATCATATTTAAATGAAAAGATGTAACTCGAATTTTTTATTAATTGAGAAGATGAAGATGAATTTTGAAATCTTGAATCTATTCAATAGTTTCTTGATGAATCTCCACTTGCGTCTTCTCGTGTTTGCCCAAAAATTGGGTTTGAATCTTCATTTGATTGAATTCTTGCAAATTCCATTCAATTCTCTCACAAAATTATGAATTTTTCTCATTTGATAATAATAATTGATGAATATTGGAGTATATTATGTATATGAGAGGTCCCCCAATATATATTCTTCTGTTAGGTATTTATAGGAGTAGAAAACTGGTTGAAAATCACGTCCAAATTGATTTTCAAAAGAGTTCCAATAGAATAAGGAAAGTTGCTTTCGTGCGTAGATTTTTTTTCTCTGCAATCAATATTTTGGTCATAACATTCTCTCGCGATATCCGATTGAGGCGATTCAAAGTGTGTTAGAAATCTAACTCAAAGGGTTACAACTTTGATAAAAATATAAGTTTTCCAATTCTGACGTTTACTATACAAAAAATGGATCTCAATTTTCGACTACAAATCTGGAATATAACTTGTTTGAAAACTGATTTTGATAATAATTTTACCATATTCCATTTTTTTTTATTTCTAATTCCATCCAAATGTCTCCTAGAAATCTTCAAAGTATCATCTTGTGTCTGAATTAACTATTTAATAATTACAATTTAATTCTCAAACTTTGAATTTTGTCTTTTTTAATCAATTTTCGCTTATTTCGATTCCCGTTCAATTACTGAGTTTTTCTTATAGAATATAAAATATAACAATTTAGAATATATTTTGTGAGAAGAACTATCAAATATCGCTATTTTAGACCCCCGATTAAGTGTATAAAATATACTTATCAGTAACGACACCAAAAATTGATTGTCAAAATTCACAAGTGCACGGTATCATAGCTGCCAAGTAATAAAGTAGTGAATAAAGTGTCATTCCCTCGAATACTAAGTATTTAATCAGGTTTCAATTAATATTAACTCTAATCTAATAGAAAATGTGATTTAAGTGATTTTTATAACTAATCTAAACTAATTTAACAAGCAACTAAGAGGCATTTCTAAGCCTATTAAAAGTAACGACAAAGACTATGAATCTCCATTTATTAATCCATTTTAACACAACTCAAGACCATTACAACGCTTGTTTAATTTTGCAAATCAATGTTCCTAGTTTGTCTAAAAATATCTTTGTAGTAGAGTTAAATATATTCTCACATGTAAGCTTCCTATCTCTACATAAAAGATACGAATATGAAAGAATAGACTAAAATAGAAGAATATTCAATTTAAATCATACCAAACATGACTTTATATCTCTATCCTATATTTGAAAATTTATATTAAAACTTCGTAATAAAAAGTTCAGCTACATCATAGTGACTAATAATTTGGCCAAGCATCACAATGTTACCAGAATTTATGTTTGAAATATGAAATATCATCCGAATAATAGATTTAGAAAGCAAAAGAGGATAAGTCTTAATTCCTTGAATCTCTTCAATTTTTCAAGACAAACTCATTTTGCATATTCTTTTTCTTTGTCCAAAATTCAAGAAATATTCTTCAAAGTAGAATTGTAGTGGAGATTTCTTGGTACTTACCTCTTATTTTCTCTCTAAAGCTTGTTACGTCGTGATTATGCCTCCAAAATAGATTAAAAACGTCATAAAATTTCTTTCCATAAAGAGTTTGAATTAAAGAAGGGAACATTATTTTTTGGGTCTCATAATCCCTGCGATCGCAAAGGCATCTTTTGTTCATTGAAGTCCTTCAAACAGCCATTATGCCCTGCGATCGTGAGGTACAACTTCCTCCTCGTATGAACTTTGATCCTTTATATTTCTTTTTCTAGTCATATTGGATGTACTTTTGTATTTTGAGTCTTCAACTTCCAACTTCATCCAATTTGATCCACTTAATCTCCAACCATCCATTCTTGATTCGAATCAACTTTTAAACATTTGTAATTTATCACCAAACTTTACAATTCTTTACTTTTTCGCTCTTCTTGGATCAATTTTCACTTCTTTTCTTCTATATACATCCAAATTGAGTTTGTCATACAAAAATCGATATTTAACCAAACTAAGTAGTAATTCTATCAAACTGTCTCCGAGATATCCACTTTTTACGGTCCAAAAAGATATAGAAATCATACCTATCAACTGTTATTACACATCTGAGTTTGAGTGGGTGAAATGGTGCTAGAATAATCATTTTCTCCATTATTGTTATAGAAAGGTTGAGGAAGATTAGAATAAAATCAACTCCTTTTAGTTCAGTTGAAGGTATAGAATTCATAGCCAACTGGGTGATTGATAATTAGAAATTGACGACCCTGAGAATCTTGAAGAGGAGGAAAAATTGTATTTGAATACTACTTGGGTGTTCAATAATTTGCGATAGTTTAGGAGGATTTTTTTATTTTTTGGAGGAGCTACATAACTAAGATCCCATATGGTTGATCTTGTAACTTCTTTCCAATAAATTCCTTTAAGGATTATTGTATTTGAATTTGTAAAATATATTTCGAATTAAAATCAATGCAAGTGTACGGTTCGTTAATATGTAATAGAGTAGATCTTAAATCCGAATATCGTCCCACAGATATTGATTTAGTTCAATTTTAGTTATCGCACCCTTAACCGAAACAAGATTAATATGGTGTATTATGACTAAATTATATCTAAATTAACCTACTTATGCAATTAAGAGTGAATTAACTAAATTAAATGCAAATTATGTTGAACACAATTTAATGTATTTTAATGAATGACAAACATATTAGGATCTCGAATTCTCATGCAATAATCATTTTTAACCATAGTTTTACACGTCGACAATACGATTGAATTTGAAAAATCAATGTTCCTATTTTATTTAGTAATCTCTCTCGAGTAATGTTAAACCTATTTTTATATATGACCCAACTATATTTCTATGATGGATGTGAACATATAAAAGTGCATGAATTTTTATGAACACTTAAAAATTCACATAAAGTATAACGGTATATTTCTATCTTCTATCGGACCATATGACAATTTATTTATGTCGAATATATTTTCCTTCTTTCGAATGCATAAAACAGATCACACATTCACACAACTAGAGTGCACAGTAATCATAAAGAAAATAAAATTATATAAATCATCCAATATTCAAAAATGTGTTTTTAATGTCAAACATATAAAACTAAAAATTAAAATTCGTATTACATGATTCATCGTTCTCCTAATATAAAGAAAACTAGCCTAGTATGTTATGAAAAAAAAAAAGAATATTGAAGAATCGACATCACTCAATATAATTCTTGGATTTATTCTCATATTCTTATATTCGATCTTCGTGTTCTTGGCTTCTCCTCTGCTCCAAAAATCTCTTAAAATGTGTTCTCATGCGTTCTGAACGGCTCTAGGGTTTTAAAAGACACCCCTAGATTTGTTTCTATACAACTTCTATTGAAATAAGAAAATTAGATTTTTTTTAATAATATAATAATCAAAAGATGTGTATGTCTTACTTTCTTCATTGAAACTTGATTAATACCAGCCTTCAAAAATAATAATAATAATTATTATTATTATTATTATTATTGTTATTTTTAATAAAATTAAGCAATCAGTCTATCCAAAATTGAGTTTTGAATAATGAATTTTAGAAAATATGTCAAACAAGAACTAAGTAATATTGGGATGTATACTCCTAGTCTAATTAAGGGTTTGATTGCTACTTGAACTCATCCTATGTGTACACTTGAATTTTTCTTCGTGTTTATTCCGGAGAGAAAATTGAAGAGTTTCAATATTGTGATTAAGAGATATTGTCTATTCCTTTCTTTTGACTGAAAATTCTTGAATAAAAAATCAAACCTAATTGCAACAAATTCCGTAATTCTGTTCTATTTTAGCTATATTGACTTCTAAAATATTCATCATAGTTTGTTCATCTTAAGCATTATTTTCAAAACAAGATTTATGATTTTAGTTTCTTGTACTTGATACTTCTGCTTTAAAAGAGAGTCTCCCAGGAGAATTTTGACCTATTTCATCACCTCTTCTCAATATACAATTCAGTATTTAGCCTGGAAGATATATAAAAATTAAATGATCTGGAAAATCGACGCAATGTCGACCACCAGAGCACTGCTACCATATTATATTTTAATCTTCTGAGTATCTCTTGAGTTTCTTCTATAGCAATATAAAGTTCAACTGGAGGAGGTTTTCCTATTCTCTCTCTATTTTTATCAACAGTCGCATTAAGAAAAACATTTCATCTTAAGTATTCTAGAGGTTAAAATTTTAAAACAAGAACACAATTAATTATTCTGGTCGATTTCATAAAGAGAGTATAGCTTGCTCTAATTCTTGTTCCTTTAATATTCTTGATGTAGACTCTTGGTTTTTCTCTATACGGAAAGATGGGTTTCTTTCTAATCGAGAATCGAAAAAGAACCGGCGAGTTATCGATTTTAGTATCCAAAAACTTGACCAGAAACAATCAAAGCGTTCTACTGCATTAGGTTGCTTCCACCCCTAATCAAAAGAGAACCTCAGCGCGGACACTCTTTTTTTAAAAATAAATGAAATTTGTTGGGCAGCCACTACAAAAAATGAAATTTCATTTCTGGTAACCTATGTCAAATCTATTGTCACTTTGCAAATTAAAGAAATCAACATCCATCTATCAATTTTAGAATCCATACAATCCTTAAAGAGAGTAAAAAATATGATAGTACAATACTTACCACTTGCTTAGCTTACAAGTAATTATAACTTAATCTCATCAAACAAAAAAAATAAAAATAACACAGAGCCTAAAATGGCAAAGTAGAGAACAACACAATAAACCACCCACCAACCAAACCAACAAGGTGTGTGATCTTGTCATAGAATATCCGTCGAAGCTCAGGAGGAATAGACAAAAATATAAAAGTTGGGAGATTTGAACTGGATAAAAATAAAAAATAAAAATAATAAAATATTTGACAAAAACTATATAGGATAATGAAGAAAAATAAAGTCTTGCAAGGTCAAGAAAATAGAACCTCGCAAAAAAAAAAGTAAAATTAGAAGAAAGGGATATGAACAATGTATAAAAAGAAATGCAAAGCTCAGTAAAGATAGCGCCTTCAAATTTCAGACATTGTCTTCATTTTCGTCTTATGTTTGTAATCAAATAGCCAATCCTCTCTTCTGCAATAATCCACAAGACATGCTTTAAAATATGGCTCCAAAGGAAACGGTTTATCGACAGCCGTCAGACGCAGGGACCAAGATAAATTAGAAGAAGAGAGAGCAATTATAAAGATGGATAGACAGCAAAATAACTAGTTTTGTGACGTGCTTGTGAAGTGATAGATATGTGAGCAAATCGTGTTGCTTTATATAGACAAAAAGTGGAACCCAAGAGAAGGATGAATGTGTAATTAGTATTGGAGAAAACTCTCCAACCAAATGAGACCGAATCGGATCCGAATGGTGCAGTTCTTCTTAAGTTAGAATCGACGGGTTTGGTTCGATTTTCCATTCTAGACCAAAAATCGAAGAAATGAATAAGAATCAAATCTCTTCAATTTTTTTTATTTTTTATTTTATTTTAAATAAGTGAAATTATTATATTTTTTCTAAATAATTTTGCTAACTAGTTAATTTAGTTTAAGCTCAAAATATGATTTTTCCTATTTTTAATTTTGAGCAAATGCCCAACTTAATCAAATTGACTTAAATTTTATCAAAATCTCTTATTCTACCGTAGTACCGTTTCACCGTTATGGATAAATCAAATTCGAAGCTCAGATGTGTCTATCTTTATTATTGTGAGCTCGCTATCTTCCTTTTCATATGATTTTAGTGGTCACATCTATGATGTACTCAATAAAGAAGGACGCAAAAGATATCACGGGATTTGACTACGTGATTTTGTATAAACTAAGATTGAACATGTCGTTACTTGAATTAATGTTGCATTGTTGTATATATTTAAAAAAATTATTGTACAGAAATCGGGAACTGAATGGAACCGAATTCGAATGATTCCATAATTAAATTTGGACTCGACGGTTCCACTCACTAAATACCAAAAAATTCGGCTTCAGTTCGATTCGGTTCTTACTTCTCTTTTATTTAATTATATATAATTAATATGTCATGCAGTAGTTGGTTTAAATCGTATTATTTACATAAATTAACATGCAAGTAAATAAGAGTTAAATTTATAATTAGAAATCATTTATTGCCAAAAACAAATCACTTTAAAAATTCATTTATAAGTGAAAATTTTTGTAGGAAAATGCTTGTTATAGATCACAATTTGCATATTTTTGTATAGATTGATGAGGTATCAAAAAGAAAATGGAATATTTCTTCTTTTCTTTTTTTTTTTTGTTAATGAGATTTTGACTCAATCAAATCTTAGTACATCAGATGTTTGTATGAGTAAAAATAATTTATTTATAAAGAAAAATTCACTTAAATGTAAAAATTGTGCATGAATTTAAAAAAAAAAAAAACCGCTTATAACTTAAAGATATCAATTATTCATAAAAATCACTTTGTAACTAAAAACTTTTCTTATAAGCAAAAAATCACCTTAAAATATAAATTTACTTGTATGTAAAAAATTGTACATGGGTAAAAAAATAAAAATGTATATATACTATTTACAATTTTAAAAAATTATTTATAAGTTAAATCTTATTTTATAACTAAAGATTTACTCGAAATAAGAAATCACTTATAAGACAAAAATTTATTTTATGTAAGAAATTGCTTCTAAGTGAAAGATATAACTAATAACTTAAAAATTCACCTACAAGTCAAAATTTTATTTATAAGTATAAAAAGTCACTTATACTTTTAGAATTTCACTTTCGTGAAAACTACTTATATATAAATACAAAATTCACTTATAATTATATTTTTAACTTATAATTTTTTTAAAAATCATTTATAAGTTAATTGACTTACTTAACCATTGTTTGAGCTCAATTTTCACAAAGATAGATTTTGCAATGGTGATTTTTTGGAAAATATATGATTAAAGGATAAGAAAAATTTCTGAATTTGCGTACAAATTATTTTAGTGGAAATTGAATATATGATTGAAAATAAGTTTGAGAAAAAATGAGTTTTTGAATGATGAAGCTCAAACAATGGCTTATTAGTTAAGAATTTTAACTATAAGTAAAAATTTCACTGTTAAGCTAAAAAATTCACTTATCATAAATATTTACTTATATGTAAAAAATTCTTTTATAAGTTAAACAAAAAAATTGTACAAGAAATTATTTAAAAAATTATTATAAAAGAAATAATTTCATAATTTTTTAGTCTACTAATGTGTTTAACATTAATCACTGTCTTAAAACTATTCTTTCTAATCAACTTTCCCCCGTTTGATGCATATTAAAATGAAAATAATGCATTTTTTGGGTTAATGTGACGATGAATATATGGTTAAAAATGAATGAAAAATTATTGTTATGATGAAAAATATTATTTTATTAAAAAATGTATTGTTGAAAATAAATAAAAGAATGAAAATGAAAATTATAACGAGATTAAAATCGGGGCTTAATAGAATATCTTGATTATATTCCTCTTAAATTCTTAATAATATTTTGTAAAGAGCAGAAATGACAGTGGAAGTAATGTGACTGAACAACAAAGCCCTGTAAGCGCATCTGTCTGTCACACACATCTTTTACCTGTCAGTCACGTAAAATGCTGAAAGAATAAGAGTTGATAGTATATACTCATGGTCATAGGGAGTCGGAGTTTCAAGTTTTGAGATAAATAGAAGATTGCAACAGTGCATGGATAGCATTAATTAGTATCAGAATAATGGCAAAATATATTTTGACTTTCTCTCTCTTTCTGTAGATGATGCTTTTTTGACCCTTTTTCAACAGTATTGTCCTGTTTATAAAGAATCATGATGGCCTCTGTCTGTTTTCAGATCGTAGATTACGCCAGATTTCTGCACAGTTCTGGATGTTTTATTAGCATCGGTCAGTTTTTCATTCTTGGACATCAGTCACCTTCTATTCGGGCCACATAGTTATTTATTGCTATTTAAATTAGCATTTTGAAATATGGTAATGACAATTTATAGGGTGAGATTTGCATGTCATAGGACTAATATAGATTGTTAAATTAATAGAATATTAAAATTTAAATATGTATACTGCAAGAGCAATAGAACATTGTCCCCCTAAAAGTCTGCATCATACATAATAGATATGACAAAAAAATCTGTTCAACCCGATACTCATGGAGCCCAATCTCATTCGAGGCGGGGATTACCTGCCTAATTTTGTAAACAGGATGAAAACAAGACAAGAGTCATTATCTCGAAGAGGGTACGGGAAACATAGTCTTTGCCCCGCTACCTGCTCCGTTTAAAGTTAATTTCAAATTTAAGTTTTTTATCAAACAAAATAATATATTTATCATCATTTTTAAAGAGAATATAAGTTTTTTTAACAAATTAGTAAAAAATTAATAATATTTACTAAACAAAGACATAAAAAATAAAAATAAAAAATAAATGGGGCAGGCCCCAGCCTGATCTCGCCCCGAAGCCGTCATGTCCCGTTTTAATTGGGTATGAAGATGTGGTAAGGTAACAAAAATACTTGACGAGACGGGGTGAGAATGATCGACCCGTTCCATACTCGTCTCGTTGCCATCCCTAATCCATGATTAATCTTGGCCAAAACATGTTAATTAATGTTATTTTTATCATAATAATTGAGATTATACATCTAACCTCGTAAAAGCATTGCGGGGTGCCCAACTAGAGTAATTCTTTAAAACACTAGTGGTGGTTTATGTGTCACGGCTGACTCTTTGAGTCCCTCAATCGAACTATTTTTCGCTCTCGTGCGGTTCAATTACTTTCCGTCTTCTACATCATGAACCTAGACATGACCCGTTGTATATTTCTCCTACAAAGCTTAATAGCGTGCAAACATCCAAAAGCATATGTGCACTGCACTTGGTGCCAAAGGTGCATACCTTTTTCCAATGCACATCTTCTAACTTGCATGCATACTCATGCACAATACATCCTCTAAAACATTTTCACTGGAAATGAGTTCTCCTAACTCCATTCGAGCATTGAAGGTCATTCGCATGCCCTACAATACGTGTCACTTTTTACAAAACTTTCAGCTTAATGTTTGTCACTATGCCCTTAGTGGCTCTCCTTATAGATACTTAAAGTAGGCCCTTTGGTGTCCCTAATGGCCCCTAAAGATTGCTAGTTGTCCGTAGGTTGGCCTTTTGTTAGAATGAAAGTACGGAGAAAGCTGGCTGAGTGCTCACCAACATGCCTCCCTTATTATAGATTTAGTAAGAAAATTTTAACTAACACTAATAGAAGCTCTATAGTAAAGCTAACATCGTCAATATCAAGTTCACAAAGTTTCAATCTTAACCGATTACAAAAATGGGAAGAGCGTGTTGCATTTGTGACAATTAGAGTGTTGTTCTTTAACAAAGAATCATATTTTTCATGCAAAGGCGAAATGTATATACGTTTGTTATCACTTTATCAAATCAACTTTGAAGGATAAAATCTTAATACTCAAAATGATTCAATAGAGTTAGAATTTGACTACACATGTTGACAAAGACTGTTTTGACCGAGAAATTGAAGTTGTGTGCAATTTCAATTGGACTTATCTTTTAAGGATTGAGGAGTTGTTGTCGCTGAAGAAGAATCATTGATAGTGAATTAGTCTTCACGTGAGAGATTATTAAATTGGAGCCTAATTATTACCATTGTGTAGAACTAGTACGTAGATCAACCTTGGCATTAAAGTCATAGTGAAGATTGGAAGGGGACCAAGAAGCCCTTGTGGAGGGATTGAAGCCTCGGACTAAAATTTCATCGAGGACAATTTAGAAATTTCACGCTTGTAATTTCGATTTTGTCCTAATTTGTCTTATAAATTGGGAGTCATCATTAGGGGTTCTATCATTATCCTCAAAAAGAAATAAATTTTAGAGAAGATAGGATGTGCGATTCTTTTGTAAACTTCTTTTTGTCATAGTAAAATACTGTAGTGATGGAAAATTATGTAGTCCGATATTAAGATGAACCTCTAAACATTTTGCATGTTTAATTTCTTTCTGAAAATTAATTGCTCTTGATGAAATATATTTAATGTTTCTAATTCTCAACATTAATATTGTTCATCAGCACAACTTACTTATAAGCCATGGTGACATTAATTAATTTGTCATCTTAAATCTTGCATTTAAAATCATAAATCATTTAAGGTCATCCACATACTATTAAGTTAGTGCTTATGAACAAATACTAACAATGAATAACATTATTTTAATGAGGGTGTAATAGTATTTTGTGGACAAGAGTGCCATAAAACTGAAAGATGTATGAATAATTCTAGAAACGAAATGTTTAGGGGCGGTTCTCTTTATATTTCATTTTTGTGTTCTGCGTTTTGAATTTATTTTGAGTTTTTTTTTTTTGAGTGTCCATTTTGAAATTGTTGAAAATGTGTTCTTTTTGACATTTTGAAAAATTATTTTGAAAACACCCTAAACGCGTTTTGAAAATTTTGGGGTTTTCTTTGTAAATTTTTAACTTGTTTTCAAAAACGCGTTTTCAAAAATAAGAAAGAGAACGCGTTTTCACTATTTTGAAAAATCAAAAACAGAAAACGACTTGAAAATTGAAAAAAGAACGGACCCTTACTGATATATTTGCTCTATTTTATATTGATTGAAGACCCCAACACTAATTTTTTAAAATTGAGCATTTTCAAATCAAATTCTGAATCTCTCTCCTTCGTAAAAGGCTTCTCTGACGATTTTGTTACAGTATTATCTTTATATAACAGTCTCATGATGACCTTATCCCTGCTTTTCCCCTCTTGGTGTAAAAGTAAAGTTCGTCACTCCCCACTGCTTGCTTCCAAAAACCCTTATTCGAGTCATTATATAATCAAGAAAATCTGTACGAAATTACAAAATAAAATAAACCCTATCGCTTCTCATTTGAAGAGAGAGAGAGAGAGAGAGAGAGAGAGAGAGATGGTAGAGCGAAGGCTTCAATTAGCACATTATTCGATGCTGAATATTGATATAAAAATAGTTAAATACACACTGCCAAAGAAGATCTTATGACGATTTTGGTGGAAGAAAACACAATATATATAGGTTTGAAAGAAAAGCTGGAGCTAGTAAAATGCCGGCTAGTAAATTGCTTATTTTCGTGGAATGGCTGGAGTTACTTTTTATTTAACTATTTATTTTAAACTATGACCGGCAAACGTATTAGTAAAAACTTGCTCTTTTATTGAGGAAAAAGAACCGTCAAATGTTCAGTCCAAGTGTGTATAAGCTGTGACCGCATTCGAATTAACCCGGATGGCAAACCAGGGGGTAGATCCCCACTCCTCAGAATTAGTCGAGGGAATCTTGGACACTTGAGTCATAAAAAAAAAAAAATATTTCCTCTTTTATTTAGCCCATGTTTGGTCCAAGTTAAAATCTGATTTTAATTCAAATCAAAATCAAATAATTAATATTTACCACATCTTTTATGAATCTCACACATTTTAAAAACTTCTATCAAAATTTACTAAAAATCTAATTTTAATTTTCACCAAACACCCTCTTAATATAAGTAAACTTATAAAGAAATATGTTAAGCATAGCCCAAGATTGTGATAGGAAAGTATTTGGATTCTCTCCCACTTGATTGACCAGTAAATTTCAAAAATAATTTGTAGGAGAAAAATGTATAAAAGTAAATAAATTCAATCTATTAATTTTTAAGCAGCTCATTAATGTTATGTTGAAGCGAAGTTTTAGGCTAGTTCTACTTATCCCTCGTTTGATTTTAATTATTTGAAAATAATTTATTTCTCACACTCATTTTCAATCATACATTTTCCAAATAATAAATTTTCGCATTTTCTTCATAATTTTCCCTATTTTTTAATCCGTTTAACAAAAAATCACAATTTTTTTTACGAAAAATCTTTATCAAGCACTTGAGTACTAATTACATTAATAGTAATTAGCATCTGCAGTAAATAATCTAACACTAATATAATAGTGAAATGTGACAACACGTAGTAAATTGAATTATCAGTTTCTCTCTGTGAGATGTGCTGCCATTTCGTATATGCGTAGTACTGCAGAAAAAGTGTCAAGTAGTGAATTTCCTATGCATGAATTACTGTTATAAATGAACGTATTTATGGCAAAATTGCCTCATTTCGCTGTACTTGGATGGGAGTCATTAAATGCAAAACCATACATTTTTGTGTCTGTGGCATGGACTCTTTTTGGGAAACGTCAATTAAACTTTCACGGGTTCATTTTTTATGATGTCTTTCATACGTCGATAACTCTATATGTGGTCCTTACTATGAAACTTCCAAATGGCCTGAGTGAAATTTTATGAGTGCATTGTGGAAGGGATATTTGAATTTATAAAGCTTCTAAGGTCTCACAATTAATGCAGTCCAATGGAATTTGCAAAAGAGTGATATCTAAAGGGGATGTTGATTTATTAAGCAAACTTGTTAGAAGGTCAACCAGCATTTCCAATGCAACTTATAGATTGTAATTTATATAGACCTTGTTTAATTCCTTTTTTTTTATTATCAAATTACATTTTTTTCTTTCTTCGTTTTAACTACACATTTTTCAATAAAAATAATATTACAAACAACTTAAAAATTTTTCCTTCATTTTTAACCTCACATTCTCCACCAATCACTATTCCAAGATGCATTATATATAATAAAGGGGCTCAAACAGACCCCTAACATTGACATTTAATTAATGATTATTTGTGCAATACTCCTAATGTATGAACCTATTACCAAATACTCTCCACCTTTTCAAATTGACAAACAACCCTCCTGTATCTTGAAACTTCACGCTTTCTATAGCTTTTCTTTTATTTTCTCAATATTTTTTTGTGAAATGATGAGTATATCCTCTTATTTAAAATTTGGTTATGCTAGACGTACATAATATGTGCTATAATTGACAAGTGACTGTCCCTATCGGGAGGACGTCTGTGGGCCCAGGCACCCCCCCTCAATAGGGGGCAGCCGCTTGTTAATTATGGTATTCATTATGTAAAATGTTATGTACAAATAGCATTTTCATTTAAAATAAAACAAAGATAAAAGAAGGAATAAAAAAATTAAAAATTAATTTCAACTACATTTCCAAAATTTTCAAAACAGTGAAAATGAGTCACAAATAAATAATTAAAATTAAAAAAGAAAATATTTATCTCTCCCACCTATCATCTTCTAATTACAATCGTCGTGGCTGCTAGACCATTAGGTTAAAAAATTGTGTCCGGTGACTTCAAATTTCCCAAATCTGGAGGGATTGAACCATTCAATTCACAAATTGAAAGATTCATATAAATATTGATTTAGAGGAACATGATACGTCACTTTTTTATGAAAAAAATTATATAATACTTTTAAGTAGTAATACGCCTTAAATCTTTAAAAAAGTGGCATGAACAAAAAGTGACATACACTTACAACTTTCATAAAATTGTTTGATATCAATGATGGCAAGATAGTCTCTTGTTTAATAATTTTTCAACGTATCAGATGTGAACGAATCCTTGTACTAATTTTATCAAGTTATTTCATATGGAAGATAAAATCATTCTTGGTATGCTCTTACAGATATGTTAGAAATGTTCTACAATGTTTTCCCCATTTTTCTTTCTACCAAAAGACGACTTCAAATTTTTTAACAAGTTATGGGAACATAGTAGATACATTGCATTCTCAAACACCTTGTGAATTACACCTTTTTATGCTTGCCCATGTGAGATTATACATAATCATTCTCACTTACTATAAACTTTTTTTAACATAATTAAGAACCACTCTCATGAATCATTAGTTTCTAAATCATCTCCAAATGCTAATATGAGAATATTGTTTTTGACATCTTGTATACACGCGTGAAAATTGTTGCACCATAATTGTGTTTTGAGAATGTAGCATTTATTACTATAGCTGGTTTGCAATACTTGCGCCCTTGAATAGATGAACCTAACGTCATGAAGAGATATTTGAATTTGTTATCTTAATATATATCAATTTTGTAATTGGTTCGTTATTTGTTTGTTCTATCACGTAAAAATATTCTGAAAACTTTTCATATGACTCTGTCAGACTCCTCTTACCAATTCCAATAATTTCTACTTAGATCTCCAAACACTCTCATAACTCATTGACACTCCATATGTATTCATTATGTCACTTAAGATGTTTGCGAGAGTGTATGTTGTTTTTGTTGAAATATATTTGTACTTGATAAATTCTCCTACTATTGAGCTTATTGATTAACGACGATCTCCCAAAATAATGTTATTTGAGTATGTGTGATCATTTTTTTATATAACTTACCTTGAACATATGTGTTCCTCCAAGTCTTAAAACCCTAAAAGTCAATTTGCACTTATCGTCTATAAAATCAGCACACACTCTTTTTTGTCTGAGCCGATCGAGCATCGATTGTTTCATTAGATTGAATCTATTTAATTAAGCAACATTATCTTGGGTTTAGAACTCAGCCCATTAGCTCACTGGCTCACTCTCATTTCTCAATATATATGTGACCCATTTCATAATCAAAGATATGAAATCTTTAACTTTACCCAAATCCCTTATCTCTTGCACTCATTTCTCTCCGACTTGGCAGTCTTTGCTCCCCAATGAGATGTTTTAGTGTACAGGTGATGCTGCGTGGAGAAGAGTTGATCGAGATTCTATTGACCATGTGTCTGTACAAAAATTGATGTCAACATTTACAATTTCATCTATAGTGACAACAAAAATGATATCGCTTCCTCCTTCAATCTGTCTTTTTTTAACTTTCGATATGCTATTATATAAATCAATAGTAATTTTGTCAATATTAGGTAGTTTCTAAGCTCATGCTGGCATAGAATTATCAATTACAGTTTCACAAAAATACAATTGTATCTTATCATTATTTTTTTTGAAAACAGTAGCCTCCAAACATCGTGTGTCATCAACAAATTTAGTTATCTGACTTTTTGATACTGTATCACGTTTACACTTCTTGTCTCTTGAGCCCCAAATAAAATGCTAGAGAAATATTATTTTAAATATTCATCAAATCTAGGTTTTTTCTTCACTCTATATTGTATTTTTATTCTATGTGTTGATGAATATAGTTTCATCACAGAAAATATCATGCACTCNATTCTCCACCAATCACTATTCCAAGATGCATTATATATAATAAAGGGGCTCAAACAGACCCCTAACATTGACATTTAATTAATGATTATTTGTGCAATACTCCTAATGTATGAACCTATTACCAAATACTCTCCACCTTTTCAAATTGACAAACAACCCTCCTGTATGAACTTTGAAGTGCGAAAGATATCATTTTCTTTTATTTTCTCAATAAATCTTTGTGAAATGATGAGTATATCCTCTTATTTAAAATAGAGTTATGCTAGACGTGCATAATATGTGTCATAATTGACAAGTGACTGTCCCTATTGGGGGGTCGCTTGTGGGCCCAGGCGCCCCCATCAATAGGGGGCAGCCACTTGTTAATTATGGTATCCATTATGTAAAATGTTGTGTATAAATAGTATTTTTCTTTAAAATAAAACAAAGATAAAAAAAGGAACAAAAAAATAATTTCAACTACAGTCCCAAAATTTTCAAAACGGTGAAAATGAGTCACAAATAAATAATTAAAATTAAAAAAGAAAATATTTTTCTCTCCCACCTATCATCTTCTAATTACAATCGTCGTGGCTGCTAGACCATTGGGTTAAAAAATTGTGTCCGATGATTTCAAATTTCCCAAATCTGGAGGGATTGAACCATTCAATTCACAAATTGAAAGATTCATATGAATATTGATTTAGAGGAACATGATACTTCACTTTTTTATGAAAAAAATTATATAATACTTTTAAGTAGTGATACGCCTTAAATCTTTAAAAAAGTGACATACACTTACAACTTTCATAAAATTGTTGGATATCAATGATGGCAAGATAGTCTCTTGTTTAATAATTTTTCAACGTATCAGATGTGAACGAATCCTTGTACTAATTTTATCAAGTTATTTCATATGGAACATAAAATCATTCTTGGTATGCTCTTACAGATATGTTAGAAATGTTCTGCAATGTTTTCCCTATTTTTCTTTCTATCAAAAAACGACTTCAAATTTTTTAACAAATTATGGGAACATAGTAGATACATTGCATTCTCAAACACCTTGTGAATTACACCTTTTTATGCTTGCCCATGTGAGATTATACATAATCATTCTCACTTACTATAAACTTCTTTTAACATAATTAAGAACTACTCTCATGAATCATTAGTTTCTAAATCATCTCCAAATGCTAATATGAGAATATTTTTGTTGACATCTTGTATACACACGTGAAAATTGTTGCACCATAATTGTCTTTTGAGAATGTAGCATTTATTACTATAGCTGGTTTGCAATACTTGCGCCCTTGAATAGATGAACCTAACATCATGAAGAGGTATTTGAATTTGTTATCTTAATATGTATCAATTTTGTAATTGGTTCGTTATTTGTTTGTTCTATCACGTAAAAATATTCTGGAAACTTTTCATATGACTATGTCAGACTCCTCTTACCAATTCCAATACTTTTTACTTAGATCTCCAAATACTCTCATAACTCATTGACACTCCATTTGTATTCATTATGTCACTTAAGATGTTTGCGAGAGTGTATGTTGTTTTTGTTGAAATATATTTGTACTTGATAAATTCTCCTACTATTGAGCTTATTGATTAACGATGATCTCCCAAAATAATGTTATTTGAGTGTGTGTGATCATTTTTTTATACAACTTACCTTGAACATATGTGTTCCTCCAAGTCTTAAAACCCTAGAAGTCAATTTGCACTTATCGTCTATAAAAATCAGCACACACTCTTTTATGTCTGAGCCGATTGAGCATCGATCGTTTCTTTAGATTGAATCTATTTAATTAAGCAACATTATCTTGGGTTTAGAACTCAAGCCCATTAGCTCACTGGCTCACTCTCATTTCTCAATATATATGTGATCCATTTCATAATCAAAGATATGAAATCTTTAACTTTACCCAAATCCCTTATCTCTTGCACTCATTTATCTCCGACTTGGCAGTCTTTGCACCCTAACGAGGTGTTTCAGTGTACAGGTGATGCTGCGTGGAGAAGAGTTGATCGAGATTCTATTGACCATGTGTCTGTACAAAAATTGATGTCAACATTTACAATTTCATCTATAGTGACAACAGAAATGATATTGCTTCCTCCTTCAATCTGTCTTTTTTTAACTTTCGATATGCTATTATATAAATCAATAGTAATTTTGTCAATATTAGGTAGTTTCTAAGCTCATGCTGTCATAGAATTATTAATTACAGTTTCACAAAAATGCAATTGTATCTTATCATTATTTTTTTGAAAATAGTAGCCTCCAAACGACATGTGTCATCAACAAATTCAGTTATCTGACTTTTTGATATTGTTATCACGTTTACACATCTTGTCTCTTGAGCCCCAAATAAAATGCTAGAGAAATATTATTTTAAATATTCATTAAATGTAGGTTTTTTCTCCACTCTATATTGTATTTTTATTCTCCGTGATGCTGGACTTAATTTAATCACAGACAATATCAACACTCAAAATCGTTGTATGTGTAATCTATCGGAACAATAATTCCAATCATTTTGACACTTTTATATTCATTATCTTGTCCTCATTCGCCTCCATAATAAATGAAAACATCAATTTCATTGATATCTCTAAAAAAAGTACAAATAAAATTGTGTGAGACTTTTAAAAAAAATAAAAAAATCTAACAGAGTATATCACTTTTTAATTTCCAATAAAATAATTCATATGTAAAAATACAAAAAAATTGTTACATAATGTTACTTTTCAATGTAAAACAAGGTTTGCATCCATATATTTTAATTTTCAAAAACACACATGCATACATCTATTTAATTGCTCAATTTTTTTTAATGAAATATACTGCGACCTTTACGGATAAAAGTGACAGAGAATATCATTATCTCACACACTCATTTTCACAAACATTTTGAATGCATAACTTGAATTGATTCAGATTTAAAGTTTAACATATATAAACTCAATCCATTTCTTCTTAAGATCAATAACGTTATTTTTCAACTATTTTTTCAGTCACAGTATCAAAACCATTAAAAAAGAAATTTCATAAATATCAATTATTTACATTATAAGGTTCAAAACTTAACCAAATCACGAAATTGACAAGAAAGTTACAAGAACAATGCACTAACATGATTAGGTTTTTCAAGTGGAAGTTTATTCGGCTTGAAACTGTTCATTGTGATTGTTACTATCATAATATATGCAAGAAAGAGCATTAAACAATCTTAAAATGGCAGATTTTGGAAACCAATTGAACAAAATATCCAAAATATAAAAACTTGTAATTTTTGGTTGTTTATTTTGCAAAACTGGTAAAGAACACTTTGAAGAAAAGATAGTTGAAGTAGTCTTTCATCTTGAAAGTTTTAAATTATCGAATATTTAGACCTAACGTACAGAATTATACAATTAAAAGCAACAAGTCACTTTTTAATTATTTCTAAATTGTTAATCAATTACATCAGTTTATCCTATATTGAATTACCACAATTTGTAATATGAAAACAATAAAGAACACCAAATTGATTAACAGAGAAATCTCAATTGGATAAAAATTTCGAGCACTTTGCCGGTCAATATTCCACTATAAATCGAAAAAAACTTATAGCATGGTCTAGACTTGTCTACCCCGTAGAGCTTTTGGCCTCAATTTCTGCATTCTCTTTTGATCCTACTGGAGGTATGCTCCTTCAAAATAAACTCGAACTCCTGATTTTTACCTTATCCCTCCTGGATTGCTTGCTCCTGACTCCAAATCCCGGCTCATAGTACCTCACTTTAACCCTCCTAAATTTGTGCTTCTACAACAACTCCCGATTTTTGGTATCGATTTATCTCTAGTGAATTAACTAATTTTGTGTTTGATTAAATGACCTTCTGTGTTTTGATCGTATGGTTTAATATGAAACATATGACTTGATCAGCAAAATATGTTTTGGAAGAATTTATGAATCAAATTATATGTAGTGGTTGAATCTTAGAATAAAAAAAATGTTTTGGATCACCAAAGCATTGATCTCTATGGAAAAATATGAGGCAATTGGACGTCTCACATGTTGTATATTTATAATGGATAGTGTTTGGAATGAAAATGAATTCAAAATCTGTTTGAAAATCGAATATTACTATTTCTCAGATAATCAAGCCGTTTGGACACCAGGTCAGCGACAATTGAGCAGTCGTCAGTATATTTATCATAACTTTTTCTCTCAATGTCCGATTGAGATAATTCAAAATGCGTTAGAAAGTTACAACTGAGAATTTGAAACATAACTTGTGCGGCTCTTTGATACTCTTTAAACTTCTAATTGCATTCCAATTATTATATGTGATCTTCTTAGACATCTTAGACTCCTTCAAAATCTATACTTCCAATTTCAACTCTTTTGTTATAATTGGATTCAATAACTCCTATTTTGACTTTGATTACAACTTGATAAACTCTTAATACAATTCAATTAGGGTTTGATTTTTGACTAAGAAAATTGCTAATTACAAATTTAAAAATTGACACTTACAATTGGACTTAACCGATCATATTTGTGCTTAATTTGTGTAAGACTGCCTCTTTATTTTGTTTCCTAAGATTTTCCTTCATAGACAATTGCAAGGCAAATGAAAACCACCCCGTTCGTGCCAGCCCAGCCCAGCCAAACTGGATTGACAATTGCAATCCAATTTTAACAGATTCTCAGCCCAAATCCGATTTCAAAAATTCAGCCGGAGTGATCCGCAACCCATCCCGCCGGCGGGTCTCAATCCCGACGCCTACAAAGCAAAAGGTAAGAATTATTCGGTATCTTATTTCTTTCTTTAATAATATTGGGAATTTTTGTTTTCATTTGTCTAATTTGGAGGTTCTGTTTGTCCAGAAATTGATAGTTTAGATTTTGTTATTCTTTTTGCAAGATTTTACGTTAACTAGAAGGAATAATCTGAAATCTGAATGATTGAATTTTAGGTTTTTCTGTAAGGTTATTTCTCTTTGAATCATTGCTTTTTTTTTTTTTTGGTAAGTTTATAGTTTCCTTTCGTTTTTTAAAGGTGGATGTTTATTCTTTTTGTTCTTTCATATTCTGTGTTTTCATTTATTTCTGTACATTTTCGTAGAGACGCACTTTGTAGTTATATGTAAAGATGAAATAAAAATATTTTTGTACAGATTTTTTAAGAATACTTCCTTCAAATTAAAAGAATGAGCTTCAAGATTAAATTTTTCTTGTCCTCTAACAGTGGCAGATCTAGTATGTGCTTGCTAATATAATAAAAAACTTGGAGTTGCTAGTATTTAATTCATATATCCGTTTCTTTGAATTTATATTTTTAAAAATTGGAGTTGCTAGTATACCAATTTCAGTTGGTTTTTGGAATTTTTATTCTATTTCATGAA
>CAIGRB010111616.1:2124-17350 GCA_903798255.1 Fraxinus quadrangulata
ATTAATGTTAATATTTTTAATCTATTAGGAATATGTTCTAAATATACATAACATCATTTATCATCTTCTAATTTGTAATAACTATCATAATATCCTGGTTTATCTTCTAATTTATAATAGGGATAATTGCAGCAAATGTTCCAAATTTTTCAGATTTTTGCGCACTTTGCCCTAACATTTGATTTGTGTCAGCGAAAGTCCCAAACCTTTCAAAAATATGCGCCGTAGGTCCATTTGGACGGATTCCGTCCAGTTGACTGTTAGTCAACCTGAAAAGTCAAAATTTGCTCAATTTTGACCCAATTAGAAAGGATAAAATGGTAACTATACAATTACTCATATTAAATAAATTTAAAAAATAAATTAAAAAACTCCAAAAACTAAAAACAAATACCCCTCTCTCCCCTATTCACACCCTTCTTCTTCAAAGGAGCCGACAACATTGTAGAATATTGGTCGAGGAAATTATTGCTATTTTGAAGCAATTGTGAGTATTTCCAATAGTCTCTAATGGTGTTAGAGATATGGGACAGCGGAGTTTGGAAGAATGGGGTGGTAAGCTTCGGAGATGTGGCGACGGTTGGTGGTGGTGGAGAAGAAATGGCCAACTGGGTGGCTTGGAAAATATGGTACTGGGCTGGGTCAAGAAAAAGTTGAAAATAAACTTAATGAAAGATGTCCATTAATACCTTAGTGCACAAATCATCCACTGAAGTAGCAGAGAATGTAGGCACCAAATCTGCTCCATTTATCACGGAAGTAACAAAGTCGGCTCCTGATTTAGCTAACTCCCATGTCATACAAGCAGTTTCTCAAGGTAGTAAAAAATAGAAGCATCAGGAAAAAATTAAGCCCCTATAAATATTAGATCCCGCCTGATGAAAGCAAAATCTTAACAAAAGCACAGGTGTTTGTCAGATGAAATGGCCAACTGGGTGCCTAGTCACACTCTGGTGGCTTTATGTGGATCCCTTATTTCTGCTGCCCATTTGTCCCATGGCCTCTGTCAAACTCCTCTGGATTTTCTTGTTCTCTCTCCCGTTTCTTCATTTGCAGTGCTCGTTATTTCTGCTTGTAGTGGTTGTGCTACGGTGGCGGTGGTGGTGGGAAATTTTGAAGCCGCGGCGGGAATGGTGGTAGGCATTGCAAAACTTGTCCCTGCCTCCGGCCCAGTAATTATATAGTCATCATTTTGCCCTTCTAATTGAGTCAAAATTAGGCAAATTTTGACTTTTCAAGTTGACTGACGGTCAACTGGATGGAATCCGTCCAGATGGACCATCGACGCATATTTTTGAAAGGTTTGAGACCTCGGCTGATACAAATCAAAGATTAAGGTAAAGTGCACAAAAATCTGAAAGGTTTAAGACCTTTGCTGCAATTACCCCTTTATATTATCTATCTAATTTTGTAATGCTAATTTTCATGATCTCTATGATTCTGATACCAATTATATGGGGGTGTTACTTAGAGCGAACAAAAATCAAATAAAATCAAAAAATCTAATAAACAAATTAAAGTTCATATTCTCTTGTAACCTCTTCAATATCTATAAAGGTTTGACAATTTATAATATTTAAGTCTACAGTTATATTATCATCAGGTTGTACATGTATTCTATGATATCATTCTTCTTTTTCTTTTTTCTGTTTTATTTATAAGATCTTGCATATCATCTATCATCAAGGTTCTTACCGGACCTTTTATAAAATTTTCAAATATATTATTTTTAAAATATTTCGATGCTTCCTGGAATACATATAACTAATTTGTATATTCTCTTTTATTTATATTTTCATTAAATTCTTTTTCTATCTTATCTTATCTTTTATAAATTTCTTAGTTTTATATGGGCCTCTAGATTTTTTCATTGTATGGTTATTCATTAGTAGGCAAGATTAATTATAAAAATGGATTTATTTAAAAGATTTTGTGTATTCTAAATATTCTTTTATATTTTCAATTTTTAATCTATTACTGAATAATCTAAGATAGAATCTAATTGTTAAGATATATTATTTAAGTAACCTGTTTGATATGGTCTTCTCATAAAAATATATTAAGGACTTAGATAAATTTTATTCATATTGTGATAATTTGTTGTAATTTCTATATTAGGGGTATTTTTGGTAGTTTAATAAATCTAAAATAGTCAAAGGTTATTTTGAAAATATGGCTTACTATTTAGGCTATTTCCACGTATTTCCCAAATTCCATTATCACTTGCATACAAACAGGTATATATGAAACAACCACTCTAGAGTCTAGAGGTCTCAGATTTCCAATGATTGTCATCATCTTTCTTGTTCTCGTAATCACTATAATTATCTACAATAATGGCTGATTTTTTCTGCAGTTTCTTTCATTCTCGATCTTTCACCACCAACTCTCAAATTTTCTTCCCTCCAAAGCCATTCGTCCTGACCATTCCTCACTCCCTAAATCCAAGAACCAGGAGGAGAAAAAGAAAACCACTTCATCTTACCTTGCTTTCTGAACACAAATCTTCAACGCCCTCTTCCAGTCCAAACTTTGATATCATTTCTATCCATGGTAATTATAGAGCTTTTTTTCTTCTTTTTTTTCACGTATTTATTTATTTTATTCTAACTCATGTAGACTACTCCAAACATTATGGATAAGGGTTTTGTTCTGTTGAGTTGAGAATATCTATAACAACGCATTGTTTACTATAGTTATGGATTTCATTTTCTTTATATAACTCTGCTTGATCATAATATAATCTGAGAAATGGTGTAGTGGGAAAGAAAAGCTATACTTTTTTAGGGGTTTCTGTTAAGCGAATTTGAAATTGTCTATAATCTTGGGTTTTGATGATTACATTGGCAGAACATTCTGATGGTAGCCTATTGTTCCGGTTTGGAGACCCAAGCGAGATAGCAGAAAATAAGGACGATAGGTTTACACGTTCAACCGAGGTGGCTAATAAAGGCAATGAAAGTGTTAGTATTGTTGAGACAGAGAGTAAATCATGTGAGAAGTTATCAGAAGATTCAAAAAGAGTCGAATTAGCAATGAGTGAAGCTAATCCAATAGGTATCAGCAATGAAAGCATTAGCGATGTTGAGAAAGAGAATGAATCAGGTGAGAAGTTATCAGAAGATTCAAAGAGATTCGAATTAGCAAGCAATGAAGCTAATCCAATAGGTATCAGCAATGAAAGCATTAGCGATGTTGAGAAAGAGAATGTATCAAGTGAGAGGTTATCAGAAGATTCAAAGAACGTTGAAATGACAATAAATGAAGCTAATACAATAGATATCAGCAATGAAACCATTAGTGTAGTTGAGAAAGAGATTGAATCAACAGAGAAGTTCTCAGAAGATTCAAAGAACGTTGAATTACCTGTTTCAAGTACAGATATAAAAGATTCTTCTCCTCGTAGTGAAGATACAAAAGATAATTCAGGTACTAGTGCAGATATAGAAAGTGTTGGATATGTGGAAAAAGGTTCAAGTGAAAAGCACGAGGATGAGATTTCACCTCTTGTAAGTGTGACTGTGCTTGATGAGAGTTCTACAGTAGATAATAGTAGTGGTACTGCGGAATCTGCAGAAGAGAAAATTGGTGGAGAGATGATGCTTCAATCGATTCACT
Organism: Fraxinus quadrangulata; assembly: GCA_903798255.1. Taxonomy (NCBI): domain Eukaryota; kingdom Viridiplantae; phylum Streptophyta; class Magnoliopsida; order Lamiales; family Oleaceae; genus Fraxinus; species Fraxinus quadrangulata. Next base: position 5,743 of record CAIGRB010111616.1, read on the forward strand.
TGAAGCTGGACCCTGTTATCGATGTAATTGACGACATTGTTACTGAGGAAATAGTAGCAGCCTCAAATCTTTCGGCAAATAATCATAGTATGGAGGCTGGAAATGGAATTGAGATTGTAGAAGATGGTAAAGGAAATGATAGGAGTGAAGTAACGCCAGTGTCCCCACAGTTGGAACTATCTATAAATTTGTCTCCAGATAATGAGGATCAGAATTTGGAAAATGGAATGCCGGCTAAGATAGCTGAAGATGGTAACTCAAGTGACATTAATGTTGTGGCCACATTCCCTTTCACAGAAGTAGCTATCGATTTTTCTGCAGATTCAAAGGATCGGAATTCTGAAGTAACTGTTGATTTTTCTGAAGATTCTAAGGATCGGAATTCAGAGGCTGGGAATGGAATGCGATGTAAGACCGTCGAACATGGAAGTCAAAGTGATATGATTGAGGTCATGCCCGTGTATCCTCAGTTGGAAGCTGAGCCAATTCTTGATGAGGAAGCAGATAATGAATTCATGGAAGAATCTGCCGTGGCAGATAGAAATGAGAGCATAATGATGGTTAGTTAAGTCTTTTGAAGCACAGTGTAGTTGAGAATGAATTCCATTTCATAATTGTCTTGTTACTTCTTGCATTCTGTTTCCTGGATTGGATATATAGGATGATATGTCAAAGTCTTCTTTATGAAACAACTCTTTTGGAAATTTCATTTTTAGGGGAAACTTGTATAGTCCATGTTACTATTTATCCACTGCAATGTAAAGTTGACTTGCTTTACTTCCACTATCACGTCCACAGAAGGTGTGTCAGAACCCAGAATTAAGCCCCTTAGTTCATGCCATTGGATTTGTAATGTTTCTCACTCACCTTTGTTTAGTCATTTATGACTATCTATGAAATTTGAAAATTAAGGCAGAATCCCATCCCACTCCTCCCAACCTTAACCAAACATCAAACAAGAGAAATGAAGGAAGACTAGAAAACAAAAATTCCATGGAAAGTTAACACTTAGAGAGATGTGCGTAAATCATAACATTCCTATTATGAACCTAACAATTCATTTAATCCCTAGTCATTTGTAACAGAACAGATACTCGTCAAGGAAACTTTTATGCCCTGAAAATGAAGTTTATATTCCTATATTCTATAATTTGATCTTTTGTGATGCTTTTTTTCGTTCTTCTGTTTGAAAATCTGACTGTTGTTAGATTAATTTTTTACAGCTTAACAATTCTCAGAAGTCACTTTTGGAACCAAGGACTGGCGATGATCACAGCGTGAGAAACAGTGATATTGAAGGAGCATCAGGCTGTGAAGTGACACAGCTAAAATCTGTTGAATCTGTTGCAAACAGGTCTCTTTTCTCTGTATTTTCTTTCTTTTTTTTTGTTTTGCTGGCATTGTTATCTTTTAGTGTTAAAGTAGCATTGAACAATTATGTTCCCTCATGAAATGCATGCCTTCTATTTGTTCCTGTAATCAAAATCCCTGTTTCTAGAAACTTGACAACTTGAAGATGGCCTCATAAAACATCTTTGCCTGTATATCCTATAGAAAAAAATTACAGGATAGATAATCTCTAATAACCGTGGAAGACCCTGATTTTATATCTCGGTTATTTAATATAGTACTATTTCCCTTCATTTGCGGCTTTATAGTAACTTTGAAAGTTTAAACACAGCTATTGTATTTGCTTTATGCAGAATAAAAGCAGATTTTGTTCTATCTTCAGGTGCTGCTTTGTTGCCACATCCTTCTAAGGTATCTTATGGATATATTTTCATTCAGCATAGGCTGGAATTTATGTATAACCTTGTGGTTTGTGCAACTTAAACCTGTCTTAATAATGGTCCATGTACAACTTCAAGTTTGAAAATATAGAAGGAAAAGAATAAAAATGAAACTTTGCAGTTTTCTCAACGATTTTAGTCGACACCTTATCATGTTGTTTGAATTTGAATCCTGTGTGAAACGTGTTAGAAATCTGTTAACCTTTTGGCGTTGTAAGATTGCTGGGAAGTAATAAAAAAATAATAAATTCCAGGTGTTGACAGGTGGAGAAGATGCATATTTCATCAGTGGTCAAACCTGGCTTGGTGTAGCTGATGGAGTTAGTCAGTGGTCGCTAGAAGGTACTGCTGCTTGATATAGACCTGGAGGCTGAAGTTGAGCAATAAGTACTTTTAAGATGGTTTTATCCTGATGATAATTTTTATTTGTAGTTAAATTTGTGCTTTACCAGTCATGTAATTTTTTTTTTAACGCTTAGGGGTCAATCCCGGAGTTTATGCCCAAGAACTCATCAAAAGATGTGAAAACATCGTCTCTGATTGCACTGGAGATTCAGTAAACAACCCTGTTGAAGTCCTTAGAAGCAGTATTGCCAGTACACAGTGTCCTGGTTCCTCGACAGTTTTGATTGCTCACTTTGATGGTGAGGTACAATTTATTGTAAACTTCTGATGCCTCCTTTTGGTTAGTGATGCTGGTTGTTGTGAACTGACAATCAACGTGGTTCAGAATGCAATATATATAGAAATCATATATCTCTCGGTCTAATTCCTCAAGCAATAATAATATCGTAAAAATGCAAACTAATTAAGTATAGACTATCTCCCTATCTATATAAATAAACAGACGTGGAAACTATATTATTATATTGGTGACACTTCAACTGGCATTTTAATTTCTGACTGTGATGTCAAGATACGAATAGCTGACAGCATGGTAAAGGGACTGACTGTACATGAACGCTTATATGATTAGATTAACTTTATATAAAATAATAACTAATGTCATATGTGATCAAGCTCTTCCAGGACTTGGCAGTAATATAATGAGTCATAATTTGATCCTGAATAGCACTGTCGAAGTTTCAAGAAGGCACAAGCTCACATTGATTTCGACTGATTTTCAATTTGCCAACAGGCTCTTCAAGTGGCTAATATTGGAGACTCGGGATTTATAATACTAAGGCACAGTAGCGTTTACAAAAAGTCTTCCCCTATGCTTCATGAATTTCATTTTCCAGTGCAAATTGAAAGTGGCGATGACCCCTCTTATCTCACAGAGGTATGCTTTTCCAAAACAAATATTGAATCATTAGTATCCTCAAACCTTATGATGGTTCAGAAAAAGTGACTCCAAAATTAATCAGGGTATTATTGTATGTGCTTTTGTCTTCAGGAATACAGAGTTGATTTAGAAGAGGGGGACGTGATTATCACTGCAACTGATGGACTTTTTGATAATTTATATGACCAAGGAATTTCATCAATAGTCCTGACATCATTAAACAGTGATAAACGGCTGGAGGTGCTAAAACGTCTTTAAAGATTTTTTGATAAACAATGTTGTTACGTGTGCATACATTCACACATATGCATTTGTAGATGCAAATACATAGGAAATCAAGTTCCTTTACACCACATCATTCATCAAAGATCAGTGGTGTTTGTTTAACTCTGCATTTTTTTTTCCCCGGTCTTTATTTAGGAAATTGCGGAGTTATTGGCAACACAGGCACAGGAAGTGGGTAGGTCTGCTTCTGCCAGATGTCCGTTTGCTGATGCTGCTCAAGCAGCTGGATATGTAGGTTATGCTGGTGGCAAGCTTGATGATGTGGCTGTTATTGTATCAGTGGTTCGAAGACAATAGAATCTTGCATAACACAAGGTTAGTGCATGTTTGGTATAGTCAATACTATCGAGTGCTATTTAATCCTACCTACCGAACATGTAATTAGTTTTGCACTTTTTCTGAGCATGCAGGAATATTGGTATGTTGGCGTATTTCTTCTGCTTGTTCCAAATCTTTGTGCGTGAAATATAAGTTAGGCCTATATGTAATAATCCTGTCGTTGTTTACATTGGTGCATCTGTTATCAAGAATATCTACATTAGCCAGAATCTATGATGTTTCTCAAATGTTTACTTGTACAGCTACAAATGCCAATTATTGGAAGAACTTTTGAAAAAAGTTCTGCTTTTCCAGTTTAGTGAAATAGTATGTGGAGTTAATGTTATTATTATCATTCACATACAAGATAACAGAAAAAAATGCCTTCAAAAGTTAATACTAGCAAGTTAAGGGGGTTAACAAGACTTTAGTGTCCTTTAAAAAGAACTTATCTAACCACAAACTTTTAGTTTTGACACGATCAATTTTTAATTAGTAAACATAAGCTAATCGGGTAATATGATATGGGATCGAAGTCAATAGCAGTATGAAGATCTAAAGCAACTACTTCCCATGGTAATTAATAATTGGTGTTGCTCGCCTATAACTTCTATGGACTTGACTAGTTGAATTAGGACCTGTTTGGTAAGGCTTATGAAAAATCAAAAAGTTACTTCTGATACAGATCCTTGTTTGAGCCACATTAAAATTTTCGTTCTTATTATTCTATTCATTTTCAACCACAAATTCTTTAATAAAATAATATTTTTCATCACATCAATAATTTTTCATTTTTTTTATAGCTTGTTTGGTAGCCATTAAAATTCAAATAAAATTGAAAATATAGCCGTTATTGGATCCCATTCGTCTAATAAAAGAACAATAACGTCTAGTTTTTTAATTTTCATTCGATTTTAATCTCTCCCAAGCAAGTTCTTAACTACACATTCTTCATTAATCTACTATTTTAAAATACATTTTTCTAAAATAATGTGGCTCAAACATAGATGTCATTTTTGAACTTGTTTGGATTGTTTTTTGGATTCTCTTTGGCTTTTAGAGTAAGCTTGTATGAGGGTTTATTTGACATGATTCTTGAAAGTTAAATAATTATTTGAAATTACTTTGTCTGGTTAAAAAGAACTTTTATAAGAAAATTTTTGAAAAAATTCTTCTACAAAAAGAAGTAGAAAAACAAAAACCTACGAAAAGGGCCCTTAATACTGCTGAAAAAAAGCAACAAAGAGGGAAAAAAAAAAAGTGACGTTGCAAAAGATTTACAGTGAGAACATAAAACGTGTAATTTTGTGGTCTGCCTATCCACCGAAAGGTGTGGCAGGAGTGTCTTTCACCAACCACGCTTTTAGAGCATTGTGATTGTGTTTGATGGATTCCAAGTTATGCCAACCCCACTTTTACAAATCGAAATAATGACCCTACCCTTTTCATCGTGTAATCAAATCGAAATCCCAAATTAAGTTGAGTCGACTCCCCACCTTTTGTGCAATAACACCTGTTCATTTCGGAGGGTGACTACAATAAATTTTTTTTTAAATAATGAATTTTTAAAACATGTATTATTAAAAAATAGAATTTTTTTTTTGAATTTCGTCGAATATACAAAATTATTCAACAAAACACTTCACCAGTCAAATGGCCAACTGTAACGGCTGAGATGATTTTTCTGAAGATCGACCAGATTTCACTTTTGACTGATTTCAGAACCTTTTCATTAAAGTTCCCTCTATTAAAGATTAAAAATTTGAACTCAAACTATGATGTTCCCTCCATTAAAGTTCCCATCAGAAGGACCCCTCTAATAAAATGGTTGGCCATTTTGAATACAAATCCGCTGCAAATTAGCCTTTTAACAGCCGAATTTGGTTGACATTTTAAATTTGATTAATCAGCGTTAATTATAGATGAACTATAGCAGCACTAAAGCATCTTGCAAACTTGGGATGACAAAGGAACGAGGCGCTTTGCCTCATCGAGAATTTTGGATGGAGGGGATTAAAATGATCAATGTTTATTTATTCATTTAGCGTCCGTTTAGCTTTCATTATTCTATATTATAATAAGAAGAATAATTTTTTGAAAAATGTCTAATTAAAAAGAAAAAAAAAATTGAATTTACTTGTAATGTTACCCAACTTTCAAATTTACTACTCGTGTAGGCTCCAACTTTTAATTTTTGAACTTCAAAATTCCCAAATTTCAAGACAATCGTAACTCCATTCTAGAAAGAGGACACCTCATGGCCTCCATGTGTCCCTATTGTACCCCCTCAATTTTTATATGACCCATTATAAACCTTTACAATGCCCCTGCCATTTTCATTTTTCACTCTGCACTCTCCTCTCTAAAATGGCACTTTTTTCGAGCACCACCGACCAACTTACGTTCCTCTTCGTGCTGTTTTTCATTGCTCTTTTCACCACCGTCCAGTCTGCTTCACACTCGGCGCCGGCCCCAGCCGTGGACTGCTCTAGTCTGGTATTAAACTTGGCGGACTGCCTTTCATTTGTGACCAGCGGAAGCACCACCAAGAAGCCTGAAGGTTCTTGCTGTTCTGGGCTTAAGACCGTGTTGAAAGCAGACGCTGAGTGTCTCTGCGAGGCTTTCAAGAATAGCGCACAGTTGGGTGTCACTCTTAATGTCACCAAGGCCTTGACTTTACCTGCTGCCTGCCATGTCTCTGCCCCTTCTGTTAGCAACTGTGGCCGTAAGTACCATGATTTATTTTTCTTTCGATTTTTTGTTTGGCCTTTTTATGGTTCTTCTGTCGAATTTACAATTCATGTTTACTGTGAGGTAAAAATTATTATTTTGAGTTTTCTTCACTGTCATTGCCCTTTTCTTTTTATAGAAAAATACTTTAAACTTTTTCTTTCATTGATCAATTGTTTGTACGAATTCAAAACTAACTTCTTGTTATTATTTTGCTGTTATTACTTAATCACAGTGACTGCCGCCGGTGCTGCTCCAGGTATACACAGATCCAATTACCCTTGACTGGTTATATTCTTCTTCAAACTCTATATTATGAAACTCATCGAAGTCCGGCGTCCATAGTTTGAGTTAGATAAATTTCAAGTTAACTGACAAGTGCATATTTGGTTTCACTGCAGCTCTTTCTCCTATGGCATTATCTCCTACTGCAATTCCGGGTGCTCCAACTACCAGTATAGTACCTAATGAACTTGCACCTGCACCAGCACCTGCACCTGGTCTTGCTCTCGGAAGCTCTGGTTCTTCTGCACTAGCCATCTCTGTTGGGTTTCTCGTTCTTTCCATGGCAGCTGCCGTATCTTCAGATTTATTCTGAGAGCTTATTGTACTATCTTCTTCTCGAGACAAGAATTGAGCTTCTTCTTAGTAATTAACCTTTAGTAATATTAGGCTTTGTAGATGGGAGACAATATTAGTAGGATCCATTTTGAGTTACTTCTTGTATCATCTTGTTATTCAGTATGTTATTCAGTATTTAATGGACGTGGAATTTATCCTTAATAGGCCTTTTTAAGATTGCGGCTGATTTGAGTAAGACATTATCATCCACCATTGATGGCACTAGAGTTCAATCTAAATTTACATCACTCCCATCTAGAATGGGCTGACCAACTCAAAATTGAGCCTCGATGGAGCTTCCATATAAATATAGAATTGGAAGGGTCTGACTAGTCTACGCTCCAGGTTGAAGTTCATTTTGGAAATCCATTGGAGGAAGTAATGACACTATTGGAATAGCTCACAATTGAAAATAATTCAATGGACACAAACATAAAAAACTAAAGAAGCCATGAAACTAAAGTAAAGAGGAAGAAACTTTTAAAATATAACCTCGAGTTCAAGAAGCTCATTTTACACAGTTTGGAATTCAAAAAACATCGAGAAACTTGTTACAATTGTGTAGACTTATTTTGCCCGATCCATCTTGTGATAAATTTATCCTTTCATTTCTTCTGTAAAAGAAGAAATAAAACAAGAAAAGTAAACATTGATGAAGACACTGTCAAATCCTCACATTCAAGTAATGTTTCAAGCTTCCTACATGAAGAACATGCTGTCCTAATGCTACTTTTCGATTGCCTTGTTCATCCACCATACTCAAATGCTTGCAAACATCTACATTGAATCTAACCAGTCCTCCTGCCATTGGTGTTAAATGGACCTTCTCAAATCCCAACAAGTGTTTCCGAGGGGCATTGTGCACTTGGGGAGGACTTGAAAACAAAAAAACAGTGCAACTTCCAGCCATTTTCCCCACATTTTTTACTCTCAAATGAATATTGAAGGCTATATTCTTGCAGGTTTCTTCTACGGCATTGATGGACTTGCAGTTTGACGAGTGACAAACACGTCCCTCGTCTAAGGGGACGGAGATGAGCTTTGGGGCTTGAACGAGGTGGTGATTGAATTGAGAATAGCTTAGTCCATCCCCAAATGAAAAAACAGTTGGGCCAGTGTAAAAACGGTATGTACGACCGGGGTAGTCTGTGGTGGGGTCTGGTCTCATGTTCATGTTAGTCATAGGAACTTTGTCCACATACGACTGGGGATACCATGTCATTGGTAGCCTTCCACCTGCACCAGATTGGACACATTCAATACTAGAAATAATGTCCGAGTAATTTCTAATCTACTTTAGAGAGCACTTTTCGCCAAAATAATGAGAAAATATGAGGAAGGCTTACTAGGATTGTAATATCCAAAGATTACATCAGCAATTGCAGCTCCACCGGCTTCGCCAGGGAAACCGATCCACAGGATGCTAGTTATTTTGGGATCATCTTTTGCAAATTGTACGTCCATTCCACCTCCAGACATAATAACTAGAATTACAGACCCGTTGGATACATTTGCAACAGCTGTAACTACAATCGATTGCTGTCCTGGAAGTGTAATATCGAGCCTGTCCCTGCTTTCTGCCTCGATAGATTGGTCCGAACCCATTATTAAAACTACAGGATCAACTGCTGCTGCTACTTTCTTAGCTTCATATACTTGAGCAGTGGAGCACGATACATCAGCACAGCCCGGCTGATACACTGTTGCAACAGAGGCCGTTAGACCTTGCAAAGGAGTTGTGTATTTACATGGAAAGCCTGCAAGATAGTCCATGGTAAGTAATCCCTGATAAAGTCAGGGTCAAGCTCTTCTCAGCCTCATCTTAGCAAGTCCCTTTCGACAACATTAGTACTACTGTTCTTCCCAATTATTTTGCAAAAAATAAAAAAAATCATACATGATCACAGTAGATCGTACTACATTCAAAAACTAAAAAGATACCTTCCTAATTGCCAATCATGATTTTGGTTACATTAGCATTAGGACCTATTACTGCCAATGATTTGATGGCAGTGGGAGATAGAGGCAGTGATCCTTCAGTATTTTTGAAGGATTATGCTTCACGTACAACATGGTGTACATGCCCCCCATATACAGCCCCACTCACACAATAGGGGGTGTCTGTACACCATACTTTCACGTGTAGCATAATCCTTCAAAAATACTACAGCCCCCCTCACAATAGGGAAGCGGGCCCCCTTGTTGTGAGGGGGCTGTACACCATGCTGTCATAATCAAGCATGGTGTACAACCATCATAATCCTTTAAGCAAAACAGTCCCTTGTCGTGCAACTTCATGGGCAAACTCCTGATTTGCGGTGGTGCACACATGTTTAGGCCCAAGATTTCCATACATTTGCTTACTCGGATCACCATCAAAGAATCCCAGTCTCATCAGTGTGGCAAAATTGTTCGAAATTGCTTTGCTGATGTTTGTTTCATTTAGAAGTCCACGATCTATTGCAGCTTGAGTGTGATCACTCAGGAAAGATACACAATTGAGATCCACCCCTGTATAGTAAGAGTGAATGGTCATGAATATTAATCCAGTCATAAGCTGTTTTTGAGATTAAAATAAAGAACAGAGTAGCATCCAATTTCTAAAAGCACGGGTCAATCTGCCGGCAAGGGAACGATATATGGTACGATTAGGCTTCATGTAGTCTACAGTCTACACTAAGACTAACAATTACAATTCAAATCACATATTACACACCTGACTTTATATTCAAAGCAGCAGTCTCCTCTGGTGTTTTGGTGTAATTCTGGGAATAAAACATCTCTTTCAAAGAATCGCAATCGGAAGAAATGTACCCGCAGCAACCAACGACGAGTAAATGTATTGATTAGAGTTATTTTTCTTTTCCCCCAAAGTGGAATGCCATTTAAAGTAAAACATTGAACATTATGAAAAAGTTAAATACCTATTCAACTGCCAGTGGCCTCGAATCACACCAGCTAAGAGGTTGGGATCACCACGTGGTGGCTTGCCATTAACTTGGTTATACGAACACACACACACACTAGTGACATTTCCATCAATCACACAACTCTTGAATGGGGGTTGGAATGTATCATCTAAATCTTGTTGTGTTACCTAACTCATACAGCATAAATTAAACATCTTATTTTTGATAATCAGAATTCGGGAAACAAGGACGAATCAACTCAAATTTGATCGATTATAAAGAAGTACCACAGCATTGAAAGTGCATCTCTGAATCCCTTTCCAGTTATCCACGTCATAAGCCGTATAGTGCTTACAGTAAGCTCCAACTTTCAGTCTATCTTTGTCACCATCGTCTCTCTGTTGCAAGCCTCTTACATATGCTGCACCGTACTTACTTGAAAGCACGGGTCTTCTCCTGGAGTTTCCTGGCCTCGTCCCCATCTGGGGTGGTAGAAAATATTGACATTTGGGGACAGAAATGTTAATCCAGCTAATCCAACATATTACATTGCTCTGGCCTCAGTAGAAACTACCTGCAGACATCAAAAACTTTTCAAGGCCTCATGCTAGTCTATGGATTAGTTGGGAATTTTCACCAAACTTGCATTCAGTTACATTTCACATCACTATTATCTAACAAAATAGCTAAAACAAATGAAATTAAATTCATTTTTACTTAAGTTCGCAAGCAGGAATCATATTCAAAATCCCCAGTAAGTTACTGCTGGCTAGCAATAACTGTGTGATTAATAACTTCTGCTTGCCAGTCTTAATCATATCCACCTTAATTATTTTAATGACTAACACTAATCTTCTTAATTAATTACAAATCATGTTAAAGAATTAGTTTTGACAATTGACACCCCAATAATTAGGGGGCCTCCCATTTTCTCAAGAAACCTGGTCCTTCAAATCAGCATCATCATTGTTGCTTGGTCTTTCTGATTTGCATTAATCCTCTTTTTCTTGTTGTCTATAAAACCAGAAAACATGTCCAATAAAATAATTATGTTGCCGGATTTACAAAAGAACGTAACTCAAGCTTATAAATAAAGGTTTAAGAAAATAAAGTGATGGTGACTCACCGCAGCTAATGCAATTGCCTTTCATGTTACTTCGCCCCTTTTAGAAGAAAGCGCGTCCTAACGTCTTATTCCCAGTATATTTCTTTGTTCCTTTTGGTTTATCAGCTATTAGATTTACAAAAAATGAGCAAAAAAAGAGTTGAAAATTATACATAAAGGCAGGAAGCAAAAATTCAACAAAACGACCACTGACAGTAAATACAATAAATTGTACATAAGAGACCTGTTACATTGAACAAAAGACATTTAATGCTGGACTGAATTAAATATGTACTTTCTCTACAACCAGGCACCCCACAAAGAGAGAGAAGAAAAGAGAATGAACCCACAGAGAATGAAAAGGTTGAAAATAACAGAGAAAAAGCATAACATGGGAAGAGAAAAAATATGCATTACCTTTCCAATCAATTCAAACAGGGATTCATTGAAAGTTGCACCAGTGAGAATGACCTGAGGGAAACTGGTGGCGCCGGGAACCAGGCTCGAAAATTTGGTGCCTGGCCCGGTATATGAGACTCCTTGCAATTCCTTAGACCACCACTCA
>CAIGRB010111635.1:8830-37778 GCA_903798255.1 Fraxinus quadrangulata
TTAGTTTTTTGTATTTGCATATGATAATTCTAATTTAAGAAATTTTGTAATTATAATTTTTGTTTTTATTCATCCAATCAATTAATCTCACATAACTTGGGACTCTCATCAAAGTAGGGCTTTAGACAATTGCCTATACCGCCTATTGTCAGGGCCAACCCTCCCTCGAAGTTGCCACTTCAAGATGACATTTTAACTTGGATCAGATCAACCGCTCAGCTTGTGAAAGTGTTGGATTGACATTTTTCAAGGCTTGGCTATGACTAGAATTGCCGTAACGTAACTCTTTCTGATTAATGACTTACTAGATACCTATGTTGTATCTGTATTATTTCTCGTCCCCTTCCACCTTGCTCTCAACAGAATGAACGAGTTTAAGGGCACCTACTTTTTATGTCAAGGGCCAATGGAAAATTGCCAGGTGGAAGCATGTAAAAAATCAGCGAAACTTCATGTGTACATTTGGCATGATTCAATTAAGACAAACATTCAGGTAAATTTTGTACACGTATAGAATTATGGGGAATTTGATTAATGAACAGAGCCAAAAAAATGACGTTAGAGTGAATTGAAATTTAAAAAATTTCAAATGAACTCACACAAAAATACATTCAGGTTATGGTTTTGATTTTAGTGAACTGATTCGGGGTGGGGTGGCGTGGCGTGGCGTGGCGTGGCGTGGCGTGGCGTGGAGTGGGATTGGGCGGGTATGGTATTTAGCGACGGTGTCCCGACCCGAACCGTTTACCCGTTATAAAAATAATTGTGCAATGGGCTTTCCATTAATCTTTTCCAAAATTAATTGGACAATTTTGAACTCTTGGTTTCAATTTGAAGACCATGTTTTTTTTTTAAAAAGTAAAATCCAGTGAAACCCATTAGCATTTCGTCCACAGCCCAACCCTTAATTCAATTATCAACCCATTTCAAGTTTCAATTCAACCCTTCCTTCACGCCCAGTCCGCCAGTCGCAGCTCGCCCAGTCTGCAGTACGCCAATCGCCAGTCGCTTCGTGCCTCAACCGCCCAATTTTCGCAGCTCGTCCAGGTGATTAGGAATTGAAACCTCAATTGGAAGTATTTTAATTAATGCGAATTGAATATAGTGTTGCATAATCTCCAATTCTGTAAGCCGCCGTCATCTAGAACTCAATTGATGTGAATTGAATATAGCTTGTGTTTGAATCTCATTTTTATGAGAATATAAATTTTGGAATAGTGATTGATGTGATCATGTGAGAATGTGTGGTGGAAAAGTGATGAAAAGTTTTAGATTTTTGTAATATTATTTTATTTGGAGAATGTGTTGTTGAAATGAAGAAAGATACAAAAATGAGAATGAGAATGAGAAAAAAAAAATGGGTGTCAAACATAGGCATAATGAGAATGTAAAATGAAGTTGAATGAAATGCTGAAACGGCCATATGTGAATGAACTTTTGTCAATCGATGAAATGGACCTTTTTATTTTGAACCTTATATGGTATTCATATTGTGATTGTGAATTGTGATTGAGTTTATGAAATATTCTAGTATTTTACTATCTTAATTTGGTATTTCTCCTGAAACTTCTAGTTGCTAACCATTCAAACCATTGTTTCTTTGCATGATTTATGACCTGTTTGATATGCTAGAGTGTACACTACTGAACATGTTAGGAAAGAAAAAGATGTTCAAATATTGTCCATTGTTCTGTAAATATAGTGTAGTGTATTGCCATCTAATTTACATGATTCCATTCTCACTGATTATATTGTTGTGCATGGGGTAGGATTTACCAAAACCCAGCCATTTTAAGGGCTGCCTCTGCGGCATTCTGGACTTCCTGTCATGTTTTATCAAAGCTTTTCTGATGCAACTTATGATGGCTGAATGCTTGAATGTTGATTCTGTGGTCGTCCTTGCTGCAAAACCCATCTTGGTATGTCTAAACTTGTGTAACATAGTTTATTTCTTTTTCATAAAACTCAAATTCTTAGTCCTGTAAATATTTAACATCAGCTTGCTTTTGCATCTTCTCTTTTGATGCACTTAATAGGTACTAACCGTTAAGATACGTGTATACAATTGCTTATTGCTATCATAATAGATGTAGGATTCATTTTATTTTTTTGGAATCATCAGAGTTTCTTGTTTATTTACATCTTTAATTTGTGGCAACATGTTTCTCAATTTTACATGGATGATTTATTTTCTGAAAACCCCATGAACACTACACTTAAAATTTCTATCCTTGATATAGGTCCGGATATATCAACATACTGATGGTTTTGTTGAAAAGATGAATATCCTTTAATACTCGTACTTCTTTTCGACCTTCCATTTACACAATAAAATATTTTGTACATAAATTCAAATTTTTTTCTTACTTTTCAATCATACATTTTTTAAAAATTACTGTTCAAAACTTCATTTTCTCAAAATAATGTCATCAAACAGGGACTTAGACTCATGAGTTCACGTAAATGCAAGTTTCTGGAAGAAAGGACATACCGAATACTTTCTGGTTAAATCAAATTTGGTGAAATGGAACGCTACTGTCTAATAGCCCATGATATAGCAGCTATCCAGAACCATAGCTTTTCCACCTTTGTGGATTCCTCGCAGATGCATATATGTGAAAATGCAAAAATATGGCAGTTTGAGGACCCATGTTATTTGTGAAAATTGACTTCTAGTCCTACGCCATCTTATGTGGAGTTTGACCCTAATCTCTCGTACCTTTCTAAATCATCAGCAAACTCAATACCACGTACATTATACTCCACCATGCCAATAGGTTGAACTGTCCTTACCTACACCATCTTTGAAATTTGCACGACATATTAGGTCATCGGGATGTTATTATACTGCTCTGCTTTGACAGTAATCGCCTTAAAATGCCATCTAAATAATGGTGTATTGCCGTCAATCAATGTTCTAAAAAGCAAGTTGTTCGGTGAAACTCGTAGAGGTATATACTCATTGACAAGTAATAAATTTGATGAGAAGATTTATCGTCTCAAAGGGAATAATTTCCAATTCAAGTTTACTAGATTTTTATGGAATTCTAATAATGTAAATAAAGCAATTTTTTATTTTGTAATTGTTCTAAATTATCTAAGAAAGTGATAAAAGTTCCTTTTTTTCTTTTAATCAAATCATGGATGATTGTATTGGATTTAAAATCCACATATTGTTATCTATTTCAATTCTTGATTTGTAATTTAATTATGTCAATGCGTCATTGATAATCGATAAAACTATGATATACAATTTTTTTCAAAGACAAATTAAATTTATCATAGCCAAGATATGAATATATTCCTAATTCGAATTCAAATTATTAGAATACATTAAATTTTAGATAACCTATATGATTACACAAATGATAAATAATATTTCTAACATATATTGCATATATGTTAATTATGCCTCGTTTTAAATTTATCGTGAGTTTTTCAACACTACGACAAGCAACGAATTATCTAATTGGTGATCAAGCAATTAAATAAAACAATGGACATGCAAAATTAATCAAGAACTCAAAAAATACTAAATTACTAGTTTTGAATTAAAATAAATAAATAAACAATACAGTTCATTTTCATCCAATATAATTACGAATCCTTCATGATACAAAACATAAATCTTGTGCGCTACAAGTGTAAATCAACCCCAACATGCAACTTTTCGACAATTTATAATCTAACACATGGTAACAAATGTGTTCCACGTTTTGTATACTACGCGCGTACAATGTTAGATTTTGTAATATAATGATTAAGTTAGGATGCCAAACCAATAGAGATTGAATATCAATTTTATACTAAGTACTATAATTGAATAACTTCTATTTTATCTAGACAATTGAAATTTAATATTAATGGTTTTGAACTAAATCTAAGATGAATGTTATAACGAATTCAACGATTTTATGAAAGTTTTAAAGAGTTAATCAATATGAGAAAATCTAGGGTTGTGATTTCACCTAACTATCGACTATGTTTCTCAATTATATAGTTATCTCCAATCATTTTTTTCAAGTTTATAATAGCAAAATCCAAAATTTGAGGACCAAATTGCATATTCAATAGTTGATTCGGACCACAAGAAGATACTTTGAAGATTGCTAGGGGACAATTAGATGGAATTAGAACTCAAAAAGGAATGAAATATGATCAAAATCAATTTCCATTAGCACAAGTTATATTCCAGATTTTTAGTTAAAAATTGAAACTGATATTTGGTATAGTAAACGTCTAAATTGAAAAAATTCCATTTCTAAAGAAGTTGTATCCCTTTGAGCTAGCTTTCCAATGCAATTTGAATCTTCTCAATCGAATATTGGGAGAGAAAGTTATGGCCAAAATACTGATTGCTGTGGAGAGACAAAAATTCGCGTGTGAAAACAACTTTCCTTATTCGATTAGAACTCTTTTTGAAACCAATTTGGACTTGATTTTCGAACAATTTTCGACTCTTACAAATACATAATAATGGAATACATATCGGGAGCCTATGATATTCATATAATACGCCAATATTTATTATAAAAAAGAGAGAATCAATAGTTTTGTGAGAAATTACAAGAGGGACTGCAATAATTCATTCGGTGAAGATCCAACTTGATTTTTGGACAAATAAGAGAAGGTGCAACTGGACATTCATCAAGAAACCATTGAAGAGATTCAAAATTTCAAGATTCGTCTTCATCTTCTCAATTTATAAAGAATCTGGGTTATATATTTTCACTTAAACATGATTTTTTTGTAATTTCAACTTGCTAGGCTAAACTAAACATTGCTAGGATGTGATGAACCATTGTCATGACATTTTTTTATTTGAATAAATAGAATGATATTTATTTGATTAAGTGTCGGATGTTTATTATTGTTTTTATTATCTTTTCAATTATCTGGTCAATAGTTAAATTGTTTGTGAATTTTATTGTTATCGAGAGAGACAATTTGATTTAAGCACATAGGAATAAACATTGTGAGGTTCGATAAAGGATAGAGATATACCTCTCATGCTTTGCATGGTTGATAAAGATGTTCTAGTTTGTTAATGTATTTATCATATTCGTATTTTCCATAGAGAGATAGGAATGTCGCATGAGGGTAATAGATTTAATTGCTATCGAGAAAAGCATTTAATTAAAATAGGAACATTGACTAACAAGCATGATTTCAAATCATCATTCGAAGTTATTGAATTAAAAACGGATTAACAAGCGGGGATTCTATATCTTAACAATGCATCTCACGAATTTGATAAGTCTTTACTTAGTTTTTGAATTAGTTGCTAAATTAGATATTAATTAGTTAACATTAAATCTTGCTATTCGATTAAGGCTATTAGTAGCTTTAACTTGATCAAAAACTCGATTGAATACGTAGTTTTCGTGGGTTTGACATTCTATTCACTACTTTATTACTTGTTCACGATCCCGTTCACTTGCGGGAAATCAAATGATCAAGTTTTTGGTGCCGTTGTCAGGGACTATAGTTTTTGATAAGTTTAACTAATTTTACCTATAATCCGATTTTTTATTTTATTTTTTCTTAGTAGTTAGTTCATTAAATTAGAAAATTTTTACAGCGATTCTTGCTTTCTTTTTTAGAGACTTGTATGCGTAGTTCGAGAACCGATGATCTTATTCAATTTGACCCGGAGATCGAACGAACATTTATCATTCAAAAAAGACAACAGTTGGAAACACACAAAAATAGAAAGAGAAAGATATGACAGAGGAAAATCCGAACCAAATAGTCATAGGGCTAATCTGGAAGCAGCACAACTGAATGTGGTTGCAGCTAATGAAAATGCAAGGCTAATGGGAGAATACACGGTTCCACCGGTTGTGGAAAGACAATCTAGCTTAGTATATCCGGTGTTTGGTCAAGCAAACTTCCACCTACGGACTGATGTGATCAACATGTTCCAAAACTCGCTACAATTTTTTGGGAGAGTTTCGGAGAATCCCAACGCTCACGTATCAAGATTTCTGGACATGTATGCAACTATCGAGTATCTAGGGGTGTCCAGTGAAAAATCGGGTTGAAGCTTTTTCCATACACGTTGAGAGACTCAGCCAGAGAATGATTAGACACTTGTTCACCCCAGAGCATCACTACATGGAACCAATTGAATCAGAAATTTTTTAGCAAATACTTTCCACCTAAAAGGATTGTAAAGTTGAGAGATGAGATCACTACATTCTCTCAACTTGACTCGGAGTGCTACTATGAAGCTTGGGAAAGATACAAGGGATTGCTCCCCCGTGCCCACAACATGGACTGCAAAAATGGCTCCAAGTGCAATATTTCTACATTGGGCTAAATCCGACAAGCAGGGCTAATGTTGACTCCGCTTGCGATGGATCAATTACGAAGAGAGCAGATCAAGTCTATCAAATCATCGAGGACTTGGCATTCGCCAGTGCACTGTGGCCAATAGAGAGAAAATGTGTGTATGAAGCAGCTGGGATACATGAGGTAGATCAATTAACAGCAATTTCAGCGCAAACAGCAGCTCTAGCTCAAAAAGTGGAACAGCTGAATGTAACTCAGATAGTGGGACCGAAATGCAACCATTGTAGAGAGAACCATGAGAGTATGATTGTATTGTGGGTAGTCAATTTGTCCAATTAGTGGAAAATGTTAACTACACACAAAACTTCCAGAGGTAGCAAAATAATCCCTACTCAAATACATACAATTCATGGTGGAGAAATCATCCCAACTTTGCATGGAACAATAATCAGAAGGCTCAGACTGCACCACCAGGTTTCTAGCAACCTGAGAAGAAGTCTTCATTAGAAGAACTTATGACTAAATTGGCCGAGATATCTACTCAACACATGCAAAGAATAGACAAAACCTTGCAAGTTCATGGAACTGCCATCAAGAACTTGGAAAATCAGATGGGACAAATTGCCAAGGCACTGTCTGAGGAACTACCAGGAGTACTGCAAAGCGACACTAAGACAAATCCCAAACAACAGGTAATGGCAGTGAAAGTTGTGGAGGAAGAGCATATTGAGGCCATCACTACTCCCAGTGGGGTACGGCTACCCGAGATAAATGTGAAAAGACCAGTTGCTATACAAGAGAAAGTACCTAACATGATTGAGGAAAAATTGGAAGAGTCAGATCAAAACTAGGAACAAGAAAGAGCATCATAGGATCCAAATGTTAAGACAATCACTCCTATTAAATCCTATGTGCCTCTTATCCCATTTCCCCAGATATTGCGAAAGAGGAAGATGGAAGAACAATTTGCAAAGTTTTTGGATATTTTCAGGAAGCTTCGTGTCAATATTCCACTGATTGAAATTATATCTCAAATACCAAACTATGCAAAAAAATTTAAGGACATCCTATCAAGAAAGAGAAAGCTTACAGCTTTCGAGACCATCAAATTAAATGAGGAGTGTAACGTCATCTTGCTCAACAAATTACCTCCTAAACTACAAGATCCAGGGAGTCTCAAAATCCCTTGTTCAATAGGAAGTGATTCTAATTTTAATTGTTATGGTTGGAGCTCAATTTCAATAAAACTCAACTAACAACAAGCAGCTATAAACAGTAGAGATCAAATATGGAGTTCCATCAGCTGAATGCGTTGAAATTATAACCAAATAAAATGGAAAATAGAATTGGGGAGGGTAAAATGTTAAAAAGTAAGAAGAATTAGAGAGAGAGAGAGAGAGAGAGAGAGAGAGAGAGAGATAGCTGAATTGGTGAATCAATTCAGAGAAGAGGAGAAAGCAGAAGAAGAACCGAAACAGCAAAGAGGAGAAAACATATTCATAGAAGGAAGAAGGGGAGAAGATTCATGTAAGAGAAGAAAAGATGCATCAGGGAAGAAATAGCAAAAAGAACCATAGCAAGAATGAGAAGGACCCAGAGAAGAAGACAGGAGAGGAAGCCACAATTCAATTCATCAAATTCATGTTTATCCAAACCTTACAATACAATCCTATATACAACACCCTAAAAAAGTAAAGGGCTTTGGGCTAGCCCAGTAGAAGCCCAAAGAAAATGGTCAGGTACCACAGGAGTTAGCCATGACAACTTTTAATGAATTTTCAATTGAGTAATCCAAGTTCAACGTGTCTCAACTAGAACTTCATGTTATTAACTCCAATAGTCAAATTATTAAATTTAACGTCACATTCTAAGTGAAAGTTAAAAGTTAGAAATTATATAATGGCCGTAAAATTTACAGGTAAACACGTCAAGTAATCATATCGTGGCCGCAAAATTTGAAATTAACCACTGTATTTGAGAATCAATTGTAATTCATCCAACAGCGTATATATAGATCTACTCATCTTCAATTTAAAAAATTTGCAGTGGTTGCCCCCATTTGGCTCCCATTATTTTTTATTAAATTATAATTTATTTTTCTCCCTCTTTTTATCAACTACAAATTCTTCAATAAAATAATATTACATGTAAACCCAAAAATTTTTCCTTTTTTTTAACAACTCATTTTCCAGTATATATATGGCATATTTGGTTCGAATTAAAATCTGATTTTAGTTTAAGTTAAAGTCAAAACAATCAATATTAACCACATCTTGCATGAGTCCCACATCTTTTCAACCACATACTTCAAAAAAAAATTTCGCAAACATCATCTATATTATTCCTCTCATTATAATGTTGAATAATGAGAGTCCAATGGGCACACAATATGATTAGGTGACTATTTAGAAATAGATGCTAAATAGAGAGTTGGGGGAACTCAAGTTAACAGAATGACCAATATTTAACGTAAATTATGTTGGGAAATTTGGTTTTTTTAGTTGGTTTGACCAACTTTTGACTAATTATTTTAGTGGGTTTCATTAGTTGGACAAAAGATTTCTTTGACCGAGTGTGTTATACTTCATGAGTAGATTAGTATAGTGTATTTATTTTCTCAAAATCAATTTAGGGCGAATGAGAAACTAAGGTCAAAAGCTGACCGCTTAAAGTTGAAATAAAAATTAGTGGAAAATTGAAAAAATGCCATCTCACACAAGTAAGCTAGAAGAGTATAAACCACTTTATATTGCTCAAGTTTGGAATTTGAGTTTAGGCTCAAAGGGGTATCAATAGTCTTTGAAGGGAAAAGAACCTACATGCTAGTAGGTTGGGCCAAATCCCACACGCCCACGCCGCCGTCTGTTCAACCGACCAGCACTGCACGACACGGGTCACGAGTCGTGGGTTGACTTGAACTTGGACTAAGTTGATATATATTTTTTGGTAAAATAATATTTGATTTATATTTTATTATTATTATTTAAAATAATAATATATTTAATTTATATTATTTTTCCCGATTATTCTGTGCATGACACGTGGATTCTTCTAAAAGATGGCGGTTGGCGATTGACAGTTAAACTGCATGTCCAAACGGTTTGTCTGTTGAAGACAATTTTTCGACTTTTGGAAACAACCTTTCAACTTCTATAAATAAGTCTCCATATCTTGATTTTCATTCACTCCAAAATCAATTTTAATTTTATTATTCTTCAAAAATTATTCCTTCATCCTGCATTATTCATATTTTGCAATTCAGTCTCAAAAGTTATATTCGTGCATTTTAGTCCTCCAATTTTTAGAAAGATCAAAACATGAGTAGGTTCGCTGAGTCTTTTAATTAGGAGTGCTACTATTACAAGTCAAGGTCAATGTATCTTGAAAGACGAGTGCCCGAATATCGTCATCACCAGTGCGGGGCATTATCGTCTTATGGAGAAAGTGTCGAACTCTTGCCTCGACCATTAATATTTTATATCATTCAATTTTCCATGACGTTATTCTGCCCAAATCAATTCACAATGATATCATTATTTGCCAACAATTTTAAGATGATAATGTCAAGTAGTACTACATCTGTCGTATCTCTTAACAATGTTCAAGGGAAGAAATCGAAAAAATTCACGGAAGTGAATTTTAAAATATGGCAACAGAAAATGTTGTTTTATCTCACGACTGTAAATTTCAAAATTCTTGAGTGAAGTGCTCCAACTGTTGAGGAGGAAACAGACTCTAAAAAATGAGTAGCATTCGATGCATGGTGTCATAATAACTTCTTGTGTAGAAACTACATCCTCAATTGCCTTGACAACACACTATACATCGTATAGAGTTCGGTCAAAACAGCTAAATTATTGTGGGAGTCATTAGGAAAGAAGTACAAACCAGAAGATGTCAAATTGAAGAAATTCGTTGTAAGCAAATTCCTTGACTTCAAAATTGTAGATTCTACAACAGTAATGAATCAAGTCCAAGAGCTACAAATCATCTTGCATGATATACACACAGAAGGTATAAAGTTCTGTGAGTCATTTTAGGTCGCTACGATTATCAAAAAATTACCACCCATATGGAAAGATTTCAAGAACTACCTGAAACATAAACGCAAGGAAATTGGACTTGAAGATCTAGTTGTACGATTAAGAATTGAGGAAGATAATCGAAATTCTGAAAAGAAATCTGGAAAGCTGCAAATAGAGGCTGAAGTTAATTTGGTGGAGCCAAATACTAGCAAGAAAATGAAGCACTCATGTAATGGCAAGTAAAAGAGCATGATCAAGAAATTCAAAAGAGATTGTTATAACTACGGTAAGCTTGGTCACATTGCAAATGACCGTTGAAAGAAAAAGCAAAATAAAAAGGACCAAGTACACTTGATCGAAGAAGACAAATTGTCTAATGGTGTATCTGAACTAATGCTCTCAGTTGCTGTATTTGAAGCAAACATAGTGGACAATCGGAGAGTGGTTCATAGATACTGGCGTTACACGTTTGTGCTGATAAGAAGATGTTTTCATCTTACACTCCTATCAACGGATGATAAATATTCATGGGCAACTCGACAATATCAAAAGTTGTTGGTCTAGGTAAAGTAGTTCAAAAGATATGATCAGGGAAGAAATAACACTCATCGATGTGCTGCATGTTCCCGATATTCGCAAAAAATTGGTATCTGAAGCTCTGTTAAGCAAAAATGGGTTTAGAGTAGTATTCGAATCTGAGAAGTTTGTACTCACAAAAAATGACATGTTTGTGGGCAAAGGATACTTAGCCAATGGGCTATTCAAAATGAATGTAATGCCTACACTACGTAATTTTGATATTAATAAAAATAAATCTTCTACTTACTTGATTGAGTCTTCTAATTTATGGCATGATAGGTTATGACATGTAAATGTTAATATTTTATGTAAATTAGCAAGTTTAGATTTATTGCCTTCTATTTCATTTGATCAAAATTATCGGTGCGAAACATGTGTAGAGGCTAAATTAGCCAAAACACCATTTCATTCAGTTGAAAGGAACTCGAATCCTCTAAAACTAATTCACAGTGATATTCGTGATTTAAAATTTGTGCAAACTAGAGGAGGTAAAAAGTATTTTACTACTTTTATAGATGATTGCACAATGTACTGTTATGTCTATTTTTTAAGGAGCAAAGATGAGGCTTTAGAAGTATTTAAACAATACAATAATGAGGTTGAGAATCAACTAAGCAAACGAATAAAAATTGTTCGTAGTGATAGAGGTGGAAAATATAGAGTATCGTTTAAAGAATTTTGTTCAGATTTCGGGATTATTCATCAAACTACAGCTCCTTATTCACCTTAGTCCAACGGTATTGCAGAACACAAAAAATGTATTTTGAAAAAAATGATGAATACTATGTTGATTAGTTCTTGTTCACCTCAAAATTTTCGGACACAAAAGTAGGAACGAAACTCCTTATAAGTTATGAAAATGTCATAAACCTTCGTACAAACACTTAAAAGTGTGGGGGTGTTTGGCTAAAGTAGAAATACCAAAGCCTAAACAAGTTAAAATAGGGCATAAGACCATCGATTGNAGGTGGAAAATATAGAGTATCGTTTAAAGAATTTTGTTCAGATTTCGGGATTATTCATCAAACTACAGCTCCTTATTCACCTTAGTCCAACGGTATTGCAGAACACAAAAAATGTATTTTGAAAAAAATGATGAATACTATGTTGATTAGTTCTTGTTCACCTCAAAATTTTCGGACACAAAAGTAGGAACGAAACTCCTTATAAGTTATGAAAATGTCATAAACCTTCGTACAAATACTTAAAAGTGTGGGGGTGTTTGACTAAGGTAGAAATACCAAAGCTTAAACAAGTTAAAATATGGCATAAAACCATCGATTGTATATTCAATAGATATGCTAATAACAATAGTGCTTATTGGTTCCTCGTACATAAGTTTGACATTCCAGATGTACGTAAAAATACTATCATTGAATCTAGGAATGCTGTATTTTTTTAGGACAAGTTCCCTTATAAGGATAAAAAAGAGATAAGTTTACAAAAACGAAATTATGATACTGCAATTGGTAATTATCAAAGTGATGAAGAACTAAGACGTAGCAAAAAGATTAAAATATCTACATCGTTTGGTCCAGATTTTTTAACTATTTGTTAGAAAATGAACCTATGACATTCAATGAAGCAATATCTAGTCCAAAAACTCCATTCGAAAAAGAGACTATTAATAGTAAAATTGATTCTATTATACAGAATCATATCTGAAGGTTGGTAGATCTTCTACCTGGCAACAAACCGTTAGGTCGTAAATAAATCTTCAAAAGAAAATTAAAAACTGATGTATCAGTTGATAAATAGAAGGCCATATTGGTAGCTAAATGATTCAAACAAAAAGAAGGCCTTGATTTTTTGGGTACATACTCACCTGTGACAAGGATAACATCAATTAGAGTATTAATTGCAATCGCAACATTGCATAATTTGAAAATCCATCAGATGGACGTCAAAACGACTTTCTTAAATGGTAAGCTAGAAGAAGAAATTTTTATTTGGCACAACCCAATGAGTTTATTGCTCCGGACAGGAGAAAAATGTGTGTAGGCTCGTTAAATCGTTATATGGACTAAAACAAGTGCCAAAATAATGGCATGTAAAATTTGACAAAAATATGTTATCAAATGGTTTTAAGATTAACGAGTTATCATAACAAATACCAAGAAAATGTTAACAAAGCATTTTGACATGAAAGATATGGGTATTTTAGTGGGTCTAGTTAGTTGACCAAAAGATTTTTTTGACCGACTGTGTTTTACTCCATGAGTAGATTAATGTGATATATTTATTTTCTCAAAATCAATTTAGGGTGAATGAGAAATTAAAACCAAAAGATGATCACTTGAAGTTGAAATAAATTGGAATAAAAATTGGTGGGAAATTGAAAAAATGTCAATCCCACGTAGGAAAGCTAGAAGAGTATAAACTATTTTATATTACTTAAATTCGGGATTTGAATTTAGACTCCAAGAGGTACTAATAGTCTTTGAAGGGGAGAGAACCCACATACTAGTAGGTTGGGTCAAAGCCCACATGCACACGCCGCTGCCCCCGTTTTTCGTCTAACCTGCCGGCTCAGCAGGCACGACACGGGTCACCAGTCGTTGATCGTAGGCTTAGGCTTGACTTTTTTTGGTAAAATAATATTTGATTTATATTATTTTATTATTATTTAAAATAATAATATATTTAATTTATATTTTTTTCCCCGTTTTTCCTGTGCGTGACACGTAGGTTCTTCTAGAAGATGACAGTTGACGATTGACAGTTAAACTACATCTCCAAATGGTTTGTGTCCGTTGAAGACACGAATTTTCAACTGTTGTGTCTTTTAGACACAGTTTTTCAACTTCTATAAATAGGTCTCCATACCTCGATTTTCATTCATTTCAAAATCAATTCTGATTTTATTATTCTTCCAAAATTATTCTTTCGTTCCTGTATTATTCATATTTTGCAATTCACACTCGAAAGTTATTTTCGTGCATTTTAGTCCTCCAATTTTTAGAGAGATCAAAACGTGAGTAGGTTCGTCGGGTCTTGTAATTAGGAGTGCTATCATTACAAGTCGAGGTCGTTGTATTTTGTGAGACGAGTGCCGGAATACCGTCAGCACCAGTGCTATGCATTATTGTCTGAAGGAGAAAGAGTCGAATTCTTTGCCTTGACTATTAACATTTTATATCATTCAATTTTGCACAACGTTATTCTTCACGGTGATATCATTATTTGCCAGCAAATTAAAATTTTGATTGCCAAAAATTGAAGTTGGGTGACAATTAAATTTTCACTAAAATTCAGTGACCAATCTTAGGACTCCACTTCACCTTAAAATGAGTCGTGCCAGTCTGATAATTAGCATAAAATTTGTTGATCCCTGCTGATTTAAAATCAAATCAAATTAACACAATGATTTTTATCAGTCGACCTTGCTGAAGTTTCTCATTGTCACAGAGAAGAGATCCGACAGGTCGACGAAAATTTTGGCAAATGTAGAGCGAGGGTGGCCTGACAGGTTCAATCTTCTTTTTTTTTTTGCCAGATTCGCAAACTAAACATGATTATCTAGTTATGTTCTCTGTCTGTACCATTCGTCTCTAATTTATAAGATTCATTTTGCTGCTCAAGTGCTATATCAAGTTGTGGCACTAGATAGTTTCATTAAAAAGTGTCAAACTTGTCATCTGCGTGGTCTGCAGGTGGAGGAGAATCACCTAGTAGCACTGGACAAGCAAATACAATCACTTCAAGGCAATCATCTGAGTCGTCTTCTAGAGATTCAATCATCGTGTTGTGCGGTTGAAAAAGCTCAACCCACCCGATATAGTCGACCAAACACATAATTCATATACTCGTGACACATGGACTTTTACCAGCTCATTTGCGTTCAAAAAATTGAGGACCTCATGTCTATTCAAATTTACATCATCAATTAGGACATCATAGAATTTACGACCTTATGGGCATGCGTAGAACGTACATTCATCCTCAATTACCGACATCAATTTTATTCCAAATTACTGAGCATGCGTAAATTAAGAATACCGAATGAAAACAAAGAACTAGTCCCAATTTGTACTTATTTTTCAGGGCTTTCATGTCATTCCTAGGTTGTCCTCAATTGCTTGTGAAAGAGATGATTCCATCCATCTCCGCAATTAGGTGTTCTATTTCTTTTTGCTCTGGTAGACATACTGTAAGCTCGTAATCATGACAAATTTTTCTTCCAATCTGGAGTCATACACAAGGGCAGCTCCAGGACTAAATTCAAGATTGAACTAATAAAAATTTCAAGCCGGACTAAATGAAAAAATAAAATTACACATAAAAAATTGGTTTTACATTAAAAAAGAAATTACACCTAAAAATCTAAATGGGTTGGGGACTGGACCGGGCTATAGTCCGGCCCAGTCCCCCTACATCCGCCCATGGTCATACCTGTTAAACAAGAACCATGCACTATTGTCAATTCATCCTCTACATCACTTCAAATGCTATCTGCATCTAAACAGGCAACTCGAAATTAAATTCAAATGAAAGAACTAATTGGTGTGTTGAGTATAAAGATTTTTTATTTCGATAGTAGTGAAATTCCCAATGTAATGGTATTAAGGTGTAGATAACAAGGAGACCAAAAACGACTACAACATTCGCTACCTCGACATGCACCTGCTTTGAGAAATTATGACATCCCAAAATTACATTAACTTAGTAACTAGTGGCGGATTCAAGAATTCGAGGGAAGCTAGGGGGCCATTGACTATTGATCGTCAACCGTCGCAATAACGAGATTGTTCATTAGCGATGTTTATTTTAAGTCGTGGCTGTGATTAGCAATGTGCTTTACTTATATACCATATGTTTATATTATCTCTTGTCCTGTACGAGATTGTCAAACAACCACAGGGGAATTCTTACGAAAACCAATATTTTCTATCATTTACCATAACTAAGAAAGGATTAAGTAGAATGATCCACAACACAGGCTTCCTATCCACAAAACATTCAATTTGAGAATCAATTTCGAACCAAAACTAAGGAGAATCAAATTAGATAGAAATTTCCACACATACCTGGAAGATGCATAACAAATCTCTGATTTGCCATTGACTGGGGAAATTTGACAAGGGAACTATTTACGATAATACTTTAACCTTATTAGCCAAGACACAAAAGTCATAGCCACATAGGCAAATATCCATTAAATCGAGGGAAAAGAGGTAAATCTATAGCCAAAAAAAAAAATGAAAATCAGCATATAGATAGGGGGAGAGAAGAATTCATGCTACTAGACCTAGGTCCCACCAAACCCAAAAGCAAAAGTGATAAAGGGCTTCCAAAGGTTTACTTAACCCAACCTACTTGGTGCATTGGTCCTATATGATCAATCTCTCACATCTCGTCTACTTCTTCTTATCCTCGAAGAACCTATAAAAACTTATTCATTATTTTAGGTCCCTTCTTACAACATCATCTCAACATAGTGTCATCCTCATCTGTCTGTTTATTTTCCAATCATAACTCACAAATGATAAATTAAAAAAAAAAGAACTAAAAGAACAAAAACCAAAAAAAAAAAAAAAAATAGAAAAAGAAGACAGCTAGATGGCTCTCGAGTCATGGCGGCGATGTAGGCAGTGGCAGAGACCGGAGAGTCACAAAGTCAGGGCAGCGATTTGTTATTTGATTTGCAATTGAATTAAGATTTGTTTTACAAAACATTAAACCCGCATCCAGTGGAATTGGGCCTAATTTTTATTAAAAAAAAAAGTTTTTAACTTTTTAATTCAAAAATAGGATTTCAAAGTTTTTTGTTCAAAATTCAGATGATATTTCATCTTTTAAAATATTAATAATAATATCGTAAAACCCTATAAATCACTTCCCAATCTTTGTTTCCTCCTCCCTTCTTTTCTCTTTTCACTCTCTACCTACACCATCCCTTCAGCGCCGTACCCACTCCTTATTCGGCGCTGAAACCAACGCCTCCCTCACTGTCGGAACGCTGTTGCTCGAGGTGGCGCTGATATTGCCCGAAGCCGCCCAGCGTCGCTGCGCATGCTGCATGCAGCGGTTCCTCGCTACGGGAGGCGGCGCTGCTGCCCAAAGCGTCTTCATTGCACAGATGCTCTGGTTGATGCTTCATTCCACTTCTTCGACGGATTCATTCCACATGTGGTGCTGGCTCTCCGCGGAGACAGCGATCTGTGTCCCCGTACCACAACTCATGCAACCATGGATTGTTGGGCTATGTTGATGGCGGTGCGTCTGTTGTGGTGGGGTTGCATCTGTGGTGGTGGTAGTGTGTCTGTGTGGGTGGCGGTGCACCTGTGTTATGTTGTTGGGTAGTGTAAATGGTGGTGGCACTATTAGATTATGTTGGTGGTGATGGTGATTTTGAGGTAGTTTTTTTAGATGGTTTTGTGGTGATGGTGGTGGTCACATGTGGTGCGTACTGTACTCGTGATCTGGTGTCCGGTATTTGGTGATGTTGCGATCTGGCACTGATGATGGTGTCGAAGTCTGTTTTGTAGTGGTGGTGATAATTTTGGTGGTGTTTTTGTGTTGCTGTTGTGGTGGGTTTGCGTTGATGTAGGGTGTGGTGGTGTTTTTGTACAGTCTGGTGAAGGTGGTTGTGGTTGTGACGATGGTGTGTTAGCGTGGCGGAGGTGCGATGATCATGGATGGATGGGAATGGGATAAGGGTGTTCGTGATCAATAAATTGGTTTACTCTGATATATAAATTGGTTAATTTGTAACCAATAAATAATATGTGACATAAACAATATGATCATAATTCGAGAAATTACTTTATTTCTTAGTTTTGAAATGGGCCATAAGTAAACTCTTAGACATGAATTTTGGTGAAATTACAAAAATTCAGGTACTTTAAGATTGCTTTTTAAAAATCAGGTTCAAAGTTTAATTATTCAAAAATCAGGTACTATATTAAAACCCTAATCAATTTCATCCCAAATCATATAAACCATTTCCATTTCTTTTCTATCTCCGTCTTCTCCGCCTTCTCCGCCTTTTCTCCTCTCGACCTTCTCTCTTCTCTCTCTCTCTCGACCAACCTTCATCGGCGATGCCTTCCATCTCTATTGGCGACGTCGCTGCGTTCATCGCATCGATGCAAATCCGCTACGCTCATCGATGGTTCAGTGGTAGAGGTGCGGAGTGCTGTGGTGGTAGACGTGTGCAGTGGTAGGAACGGAGATCGAGTGCTGTGTGTTGTGATATGCTTTGGTACGGTGAAGGTGTACGGTGCAGTGCGACGGTCGGGTGAGTGGTGTGGTGCCATGTGTGGGTGGTGGTGCGGTGGGGGTGGAGTTGTGCGCCCTTCTGTCCCGGAGTTGTTCATCGGACCGTTGCTACAGTTTGGAAGTGTGGATCCATTCTTCCCCTTTTTTTATTTTTGAGTGGTGTGTGATGACGATTTGGGAGCCATTGTTTTGGCGGAGTGTATGGTGGGTTGCAGCGAGTTGGTCAGTCGGTGTAGCAGGCAGTGTATGGAGAAATCGACTTGGCAGCGGTAGAATGCAGCCAGAGTGGTTGGGCTTCGGTGACTTGGAGTTGCCAGCGCCTGGTTTGGTCGACTGGATTTATTGGCATGTCGATGGGTGTTGTGTTGTGTTAATGGGTCAATGATGGTGGTGGGTTGTCGACGGCAATGTAGTAGGTTGCCGGAGAAGATGGAGTAGATAGAGTTGGTGGATGATATGAGGTGACGACGAGAAGCAACCGCTTGGCTAGAGAAGGTGAAGTTAGAGGATTTTTGGGCTGGTTTAGGTTATGTACGTAATGGGTTAGGCTAGTATTGATGATTGGTGACTGGTGTTGCAGTTCGCAGTGTTTTGAACGGCAGCAACGTCGCGACGTTGCTGGTGTTGCGGTGTTTTTGGCGGTGTTGCAGTGGTGTTGCTGGTGGTGGTGACTGGTGGTTTGTGGCTACATTTCAGTCTCTTCCTCCGTGGATGGCGACTTATGGGTGGTTTGTAGTGGAGTTAATTGTGGGGTTTCATCGGCCATTTTTTGAGATCGAGAGAGAAAATTTGGGGAGGGATCTGAGGTGTTTTGTGTGGTGGCGTCTGTGATGGTGGCAGTTGACGGTGGTGCATGTGGGTTGACAATGGTGGTGGCAGTCGACGGTGGTGCAGGTGAAGGATCTGGTGAATTTGGTTTTGTAACTAAAAATATAATATGTGACTAATAATTTTGTTATCTGTGACCTAAAAATTATATAATTCGTGACCGTGAAAAAAACTGTGACAACTAATTTTGGAAATCTGTGACTGTGTGACATATAAATTTTGATCTGTGACCAACGAATTAATTATGACCTACAAAATTTTTGAATTGTGACCGTAAAATAAGACGTATAAAAATTATTATTTGTGACTGAAAAATAATATGTGACTATCTAAATTGTGAATATGTGACCATATTGTATAAATTACCAAAATCGGAGCAGTCGTCAGAATAAAGCTGCGACGGAACGATCACTGGAGAAGATTGGTGATCGGAACGATTAGTCCCGATATGGATGGAGGTGGGGTGAGTTAATTATAATATATCAGAATTAAATTTATTTAATAATTATTTAATAAAAACATTTTTAATTAATTAATAAATACCTGATTTTTGTAAATTTGAAACTTCACACCTGATTTTTGCAATTGTCAAAGTTTACACCTGATTTGTAAACTTTTCCCATGAATTTTTCCTTTTTTTTTTTTTTTCAAAATAGCCCAATCCACCTACCTGTCATCTTCCAAACGTTTCCGAGTTATATCCTGTGCACACCCCTTCAATCTTCTAGCTTACTTCCTGGCTCCGACGGCCACTGTTAGTAGCGGATTAGTAGGCCCTAATTGGAGGATTCCAACATACAAATTTCAACCAGCGACTTTGCACTTTCAAAATTAAATGGATCAACAAAGCGATCAATTAAACCGTTTTGGATACATGGTGCATATATATAACATCGAGTCCTTCAATATCTGCTCATTAAATGAATAAATTAATACAGTTCATAAATTATGTCCATAATCTCTCCTCTTATAATCTTTTCTACCAATTAAAACGCAGTTCCTGGTTTGTAACTAGTTTATACAACTAATTTTACAACACCAGTCCATACAGCCTACAACAAGTTGTTTTGGCATCATTGAACTATAAGTTTCCTGTATCTACTCGTAAAAATTAAAAGATAGGTAATAAACAGCCATGTCTAACAACAAGAACAAAAGACCATCTATCGATAAATAAAGAGTCCCAGTTCAGGGATCATCATTGGCTGCAGCAACCCAGTCTAATCAACAGGAACTTGTCAAATAATATTGAGATGGTGAAAGAGATCTTGTCGACAATAATCTAATCACCAGACGTCCCTGAGGTACCGACCATCCATTTGGAGTTTCTTCACAATAGCCTCTGCTTTTGTTGAGTCCACATTTTCCTGTAAATAAGATCAAATTACGATGAAAAAGGAGTAAAGTACAAACACAAATTAAGAGATTGCAAAGTACTTGTTTCGTTATAATTGTTATATATATGGAACTGCCAACTTGACATGGAGTAAAGACGTGTAATTCCCCTGGTCTAGCTATGAGCTTTTATGTTTTAAGAAACTCCTAGTTTTTATATTTGGACGCCCACCAACGCCCACCAAATTTCAACATCTCTACACCTATCATACTAGTTTACTGGATGAAGTCTTAGCCTTCAACAACCTGAGAATCGCTACTTCTTGCAACAATATCATGTCTCCACTATTGTTTGATACTCGACTTACCTATTAAACTGATATTTAGAAGCATAGGGGTGTGTCATATTAACCACAACAATTTCACATCTGGAAAAAGAAGACGAATAACAATTTGTCATCTTAGTTCCTATAGAAATCAAACTAGATATTTGTAACCATTTGAGGAGGCACAAATGCAAATTTATCAACACATCAGGGCTTCCCCTCGTACTGCAAGACATTTGCAACTACGACATTGCTAGAGCCTTGTATGATCAGAAATCCATTATTATTTATGGCCAAATAAATGTGTACTTTCATGTGTATGCACATGCACAAGAACGAGAGAGAGTATTTACCTGCTCTTGGACAATGGTATGCAGGGTGCGATGGACATCTCTGGCCATTCCCTTGGCATCTCCGCATACATAAAGATATCCCCCCTGGGAAATTAAACTCCATAGTTCGGCACCCTGCGTGTGAAACAATACTTCTGAAGCAGCTCAAAATAATTCACACACTGCAGATATTTTGAAAAAGAATTCATATATTGAAAAGAAACGAAATAAAAAAGGCTTAAGATGACTACTTTTTCTGATATTCAATTCTTTTCTCAGGTATATAGTAAGCTTTAAAGGAATAGAAAGCTGGGGCTTTCCTCAAGTTTTCTGTTTTCTATTACAATCTGACGCCTTGTCGAAATAGACTATGCTAAGAACAAATAAAGCTTACAGACTTCATCTTAAATTTAATATGCTAAGAACAAACAAATTATAAAAGGTAAACTTTGAAGCGATAGAAAGTTGGATCTTTTCTCCAGTTCTTTGTTCTCTATTACCATCTGCCCCCTTTGTCGAAAACTGAGTATGCCAAGAACAAATATCTTAAACAATCTCAAATTTAACATGCTAAGAACAAATAAATCTTATAGGTATATCCTCGTTATGGCTTTTGTAGTTATAAACAGTTTTTCAACACAATCAAATTTTGAACACACTTTGATTTTACAGTAGTTCCAAAATTTTCCCTTTCTGATGGAGTAAGCACATCTAAATAAGATCCTTTAGATATTTGGTTCACATTATGCAGGTTCCAAGAATTACCATTACTTCATTTGATCACTTATGTAAAAGGTGTCCCAAGAGTGATGTGTGATGATTTTCACTGTATCACTACTATCTGTACATAATGACCATAAAGGAACTCAAAATTTAAGCATAACTTCTCAACTTTCAAATGATATCGCACCTAATGACTTGCAACAATAAGACAAGTCCACATCTCCCTCTAAACTGTTCTAGAGAATTTGCATCACTATTACGAAAAGAGCTCCTTTAGGTCTATACAAGACAAGTCCAAACCACCTGTCACTTCTTTTAATTTATCCTCAATTGTTGACACCTTCGGTTATTTGACTTATATTCTCATTTCTTGTCCATCTTAAAATTGGGCAACAGATGGAAGTCTGGAGAAATATTATGGACAGCTAGAAAAGCAATAAATAATTTGATTTCAGTGCTTGGATAATGCAAATCAACTAATGCGAATTCAGCAATGTGGCAGTTAAACACTTAACCCAGTATTCTTCCATATATAGCCCATGTTTCGTAGAGATTTTAATCAGTTTTTTAGTATATTTTGATAAAAATTGATGAAATGTGTGGTTGAAAAGTTGTAGGTCCCATGAAATGTGTGGTTAAAATTAATTATTGATTTTGACTTGAGATTTTAATTAGATTTTAATCCAGACCGAATAGGGGCATATATAGATAATGACAACAGCATCTCATAGCTTAACCAATCTCTGAATTACTTGTAGCTGACCTTTTCCATCATTTTGTGTTGAACATACTCTTTTTGTGGTCCCTCCCTTGAGAATGCAACAATCAACTCAGATGTTACACCTTGCTCCACAAAATCTTTTAGCTCGTCTTCATAAATGAAATCCTAAATAGTGTTCAAATTAAGAAGTGAGGGCAACAGTCTTAAATTTTATAGTGGTGTAGCTCCTTAGAGCGAGTAACAGATTCTCACCATACGACGATTCCTACAGCCGAAAAAGAATAAAGCAGCTCCAAGTTGAGCACCTTCTTCTTTCAAGGCCAGTCTTTCCTGTAAAATGCCTTCATTTTATATGTTTACTTTTCAAGGAAAAAAGAAAACCTATCAATTCAAATTCATCCTAATACCTGTAGGAATCCTCTAAAAGGTGCCAAGCCAGTACCAGGTCCCACCATAATGATTGGAATGGAAGGATCAGCTGGCAATTTAAAGTTAGATGGCCTGATAAAAATGGGAGCCCAGCTACAGTCACTGCTTCTCTCCAGAGGAACTGCATTCTGATTGAATTTCCACATGGCTTGATGATGTTAGATGCCAATAATACATTTACAAGATGTTCAAATGGAAACATTTAAGTAAAATGAAAAAAGAAAAACACAAATACAGATATCTTTTAAACCTTATTTCCTACCTTCATCCAGGTTGAACACACTCCTTTGTGAATTCGGCCGGTGGGGCTTGGACCTTGAACTACAGCACAAGTCACATGAACTCGACTTGGAGCAAATCTGTACCAGATAAAAATTCCATCATTTTCATTGATCCCCTGGATTAAGCTTACATCCATTTAACATGTCAGATTGGTATCCTTTTTCAATTCATTACCATCCTCACTCCCTTTTGAACATTGGTAGATAACTTTTGCTATGAGTTTTAATACTAGTTACCTGGGAGAGGAAGAAATAGAATAATATCTCGTCTGCAAGCGAGGGGCTACTGCAGCAAAAAATACACCAAGAGGAGGTTTTGCTGAAGGAAACTCAGCCAGCACCTCAAGGAGACTTCTCTGACTTCCTACCACCCATTGTGAGTACTCATCCTAAAACACACAAAATATAGGATGTGTCAAAGAAAAGCATTAAAAAGGAAGAAAAAGCCATAACGAAAAAACTAGCATTTACTGGTGACTGCATGAGAATACATGAAAATAAAAAGAAAAAATTAAAGAGCTAAACATGGAGGAAGATAAGTATAAACTAGTTCACCTTCCCCTGAGGTGATGACAAGAATTTAAGCCTTTCTGCTTCAGTAGGTTCAGATGCATGAGCAGCCAATGCAACCAAAGCAGCCTGAAATGAAGGGAAAAAAAATATTTAGAAAATTGGAAGGGTAGCAAGACCGTTAAAGGTCTCAAAACTAATGTCAAAGCAACATATCTACACACAATCTATTACACAAAATAAGCACCTTTCGAGGAGGATTCAAAAGATCTGCATAGCGTGTTAGAGCAGTACGAAGCGTGCATGGACCAGGAAAGGGAGGTGGTAATGAGCCTCCCAGGGGCGTACCATCTTCATTGTCACTGTGAACAGAAAATAGTAGATCTAATGGCTGACCCAACAATTTTGCTGCTTCTTCCACAGTTTCATCACAATTTTCAGAATAAACACCAACATGGTCTCCAGTTTCATATCTAAAAAGGAGCAATAAGACAAAGAGGAAAGACAATCAGTTTAAACACAGACAGCATCCATCGAAGTAAAACACAGGGAGTATACTCAAAAGATTGCTATAAATCATAAGAAAGTACTGATAAAAACTCATGGTAAAGCATAAGAAACTCATCTCTTAGTTTTATCATGTAAAATAATATCCATTATTATATCCTAGTGTAAACAATACTTTTGAATGTACGATGCCGGGTAAGAGTTGCATCCCCACAAAGGCTGATTGCTAGTTGGTTCCGTAAATTAAGGATGATTTTGAGAAAGTATCCCATGATTGTAGAGTAGAATATTTAGGAAGTCAGTTTTTTCCTTTATTGTAGATCGACGTGGCTCATTTGAAGAGTGGTATTTTTATATCGCAACAGAAATATATTCTTGATCTAATAAATGAAACCGGGATGCTATAAGCTGATTGACACTCCTATAGAACAGAATCACAGACTTGGCAATGTTAATGAGGCAACTGTAGACCAAGGTATGTATCAAAGGCTAATTTGAAAGTTGATTTACTTATTCCATACTAAACAAGATATAGCATACTAAGAAGCATGAATTGCGTGCGTATGGATATGTATCTAAACTTGAATATGCTTGGACACCTCTAATATGTACTGGACACGTGTTTTTTAATTATTTTACATTTTTTGTATTTTTAAAATTTTAGCTACATATTGAACACGCTAAGACGTGAAGAAAAGTTTTATTGGTTTTAAACTCCTTAAAAACTCATTAATGTAGACAATACATGATAAAGTTTGGAGCTCCTATTTACATCTACTATACATATATAGAAAATTATATTGCATTTTTTACTTTATTTAATTACTTAAATAGACATATATAAAATTAAATAAAAATATATCACTCTAAATTCATCCACTAATTTTATTTTCATTAAAATTCTTTTGGACTTTTTTATATTCTTTTAGAATTAATGTTTAACTAAAACTCTAATATTCATAAAATATTCTTTTCAACTAAAGCCAAAATAATAATAGAAGAGACACTCTTCAGGTAAATACATAAAGACGTATCAATATACGGAGAAGAATTTGAAAAGCAAGGATTACCTTTTATAAAGGGTTTAATGAATTTAGTATGTGAAGGATTCTTGATTTATGTTTGGGTTATTTGATAATGTGCCTATTGAATTCAAGTGGTACCAGTAAGAACTTCCATTTCGAATTATTTAAGTCTTTTATTAAGATTATCTTTTTTATTTCTTGATTTTCTTAAATATAAAACAATGGTCGCAATGATCGAAAATATGAAATGGATGATTGAAAGGGTTATGAAGAAATTATGATGGAACAGATATATAAAATGATGGAATAGATATATGAAAATGGTTTGGATTATAGATATATAAAAATGGCGTGGATATATGAAGGATTGAAGGAATTATGATGGGACGGATATATAAAATGGCGTGGATGTATAGCATTCAAATGAATGAATTTAATGAGGACAATATTGAAATGTGACATGGAAGAAAATAGTATTTTTTTTAAAAAATTTTTTAATAGGAATATATATAGAGTGAGATAGATATATAACAGTGGTGAATGTAAGTAGCAGCTCCCTAAAGTTTTTTACGTAATAGATAACTATTGTTATTATCAATAATAACTTATTGAAAATAGAAAATATTTATTAATTAACAATTTCAAAGAAAATAAACTTTTTAAAGACTGTTTACACTTATTATTGGAAGTAGATATAGTATTAAATAATTCAGTTAGAATTTTAAATTAATTGATAACAAAAGCTTCATACATGTAAAACCATGCTAATAATTGACAACTATAGTTTGATTATTGAAAATAGATAATAATATTAAAAATATTTATATGTATACATGTATCCGCATATCCTAATTTTTTTACAAAGCTTTTTCGACATACTCGTATCTTATCATATTCAAATTGCGTATCCAAATTCATGATTCTTATAGTATATGCCGTGAGCATGATAAGTCAATTTATGCATTCACCGAGAGAAAGTCATCTTGAGGCATGATACAAAATTCTTCAATGATTGAATGCATATAAAGGGCATTCTTTTTAAAAGGAGCACAGAGTTAAGTTTAGAAGCATATACTGATGCACGTTGGCAGGGTCAATTGTTGATTGGAGGTCAATAGGATACTGTACCTTCCTAGGAAGAGTTGTGGCAAAATCAAGTGTAGAGGCAGAGTTTAGAGTTATGGCACAAGAAATTTGTGAACTTCTTTGGTTAAAGATTATCCTCGATAATCTTAAAGTTAAATGGGATGGAACAATGAAACTCTATTGTGACAACAAATCATCCATTTATATTGCACACAATCCTGACCAACATCATCATACGAAGCTCGTGGAAGTTAACAGACATTTGTCAAAGAGAACTTGGATAGTGGCTCAATTTACACTTATGTTTCAATCGAAGGACAGCTGGAAAATATCTTAACTAAAGGACTTTCAAGTCATTTCAAATGATCTATAGCAAGCTGGGAGTGGATAAGATCTATTCACCAGCTTGCAGGGGAGTGTTGACAAATAAATCCATCATTAGACAGTTATAAAATGGAAAGTCAAAGGCTGATTTGCTAATTGCTAATTGGTTCCATAAATTAAGGCTGATTTTGAATAATATCCAATGATTGTAGGATAGAATTTTTAGGAAGTTAAGTTTTCCATTGCTGTAGATTACAAATAGCCATATAATTGTACATATTCATGATTTTATAATAAAACATTATATTCAGTTTACGAGTCTCTTCAGTATCCTCGATTAATCTGAAGGATTAAATCATATGTTAGACATTCGGAAGAGCACTCTGGAACTAAAAGTTTTTAGGTTGAGAAGACCCAAGACTGAATACGTTCAACGCAATTTTAGCCCCTGTTTGGCCCCCATTTTCTAAAACTCATTTTTCCTCAAACCTTATTTTCAACCGCACATTTTATGGGACCCATAACTTTTATTAATTTTCAACCACACATTTCATCAACTTCTATCAAAATCTACAAAAAATATAATTTTTAACTAAACCAAAGAGGTGATTAGTAATGCTAGGAATAATGATAATAATGAAGTTTGTGTAACATAGGATATCCCTTTAATATTAAGCGGCCAGTTCTACAAAATAGTAATTGGACCTAATATTTTAATG
This sequence comes from Fraxinus quadrangulata, assembly GCA_903798255.1. NCBI lineage: Eukaryota > Viridiplantae > Streptophyta > Magnoliopsida > Lamiales > Oleaceae > Fraxinus > Fraxinus quadrangulata. The sequence continues at coordinate 36,096 of CAIGRB010111635.1, forward strand.
GTTGAGTGTTGAGCAGCTGTTAAAGGGGAAAATGTTCTAGGATAAACATAGTGGAAATGAGGATACTAAGATGGATATGTAGTCATGCTAAAATGCATTAGATATGATATGAAAATATACGCCAAAAAGTGGGTGGTGCAAATTGAAGATAAGTTAGATCAATGACAATATAAGTGGTTGGGCCTTTGTTTTGCACAGACCTAAAGAGAGCTCCATTCTTAAGAATAATGAAATTTCACTAGAACAAATTAGAATAGAGAGTGAATGAGTGATTGACCAAAATTAATATGGTATGTTGTAGTTACGAGGGATATAGTTACTTTATATCTTCCAATTGATTTTGCGATGACCTTAACTGCATAAAGAAAAAAGATGTCTTCTTCATTGTTGCTGTATAAATCAGGATCTTAATAACTCATCGAAATAACTTAAAAGTCGGTAATCAGTATATGAAAGTAGTCTTGACTGAACCTAAACTTCCAGACTGGTAAAACTTCTTACTGGCCCTCTCTCATTGAGTGAAAAGATTCATTTGCTTTTGCATTTTAACCATCAACATCATCAGTGCACCACTCAAGATGATTATTAGATCTTCAGTCACGAAGGCTTGTCTGTACACCATATATGAATGATGATAAAAACATACAAAAGCAGAAAACTTACGTTATGCCAGTGCCTGATACATCAAACTCCAGGTGTATGCAAGAGCGATCAGACTCTGGTGTGTGAAGCTCTTTTACAACAGCAACATTGACTCTTCAACAAGCAACTCATTCAACCAGCGAAGAGACCATAAAAAAAAAAGTGAAACCGAAAGAACACACATAAGACAATATAGATACCTGCATGGATGGTGAATGTCATATGAAGCATTCCCATTAGGGATGCTTGAGTAGTCAATATTATACGAAGTTGCTGCAAGATCATAAGTTACTACTCTATATTCCGGAATTGCAGCAGAGTATGGGGTAGACGCAGAATGCTGGTCATCTTCACCCCTTAGAATTTGATCTAACTCAGGCCATAGTTGTTCCCGCCTAGAAAAATAAAAGTCTCCCACTTAGAGCAGCAGCTCCGTATTTCAAAAGATCATTAGACAAAAAGAATAAAAGAGGACACTTTGCAGATGCAACATAGTGAGTACAGAAAATTCAGCATAAAAAAATGAAAAAATTATCCAGTATACCAAGCAGAAAAATCATCTTCAATGCATTGATCATCATCACCAAGACCGACTGGTACTAGACGTTTTCCACCTGAAATTTATAAAAAAGTATAAACTTCAATAATATATGAATATGATGGGAATTATCAATAACTTCTCCAAATTATGAAATTCAAGTAAGGCACTGCGTAACAGCCCAGCAGTAAAAAGTGTCCCTTATCTGGGCTTTACTCATCAAACTATTGCTACAGACATTTAATGATGCCAAGAATTTCAGTACTGTTGTTTTCCAATTGTCTACCAAAGAAGTACTTCTAGAACTAAAATTGAATGGCTATACCAAGTTGCATCACAATTAATAAAACTGCTGTAGAGAGTGTGAACAAAAGCATGTAAAACCACATAATGAAATATTTCTCCTACCCAATTACATGACGATTAAATCTTAAATGTTATACATCTTTCTATGACATCAAAAGTTTCTTAATATGAGAAAGGAATGATTATTCAGCACTTTC
>CAIGRB010111635.1:46671-57361 GCA_903798255.1 Fraxinus quadrangulata
GACAAAATCATATATACCAGCTAGAAAATATTTCAGTACAAATTGATTCACTGTAGAATAATTTGTTGTAGCAAAATGAATCTCAAATATATCAGAAGAGTGGTCGACCAGTTGGTTTAAAAGACTCTATACTTCGACAAAGAAAAATTCAAGAGAAAAATCAACCAAAAATTTCAGAAGAAGTAACATTAAAAAATATTGATCAATCAAATATTGAAAATATGGTTCCTTAAAAACCACAAGTGTATGAAAATAATGAGATTTCAATAAATTATATGTTATCTCATAAATTATGTGAACAAAATATTTTCACCTTTAACGTAACTTTTGATATTATATATAGTGAGGATCCCGAACCACAGTCTGTTAAAGACTATCAACATAGAAATGATTGGCCAAAGTGGAGAGAAGTCATACATGCGGAATTGAATTCCTTAGAGAAACTAAAAGTGTTTGGGCATGTAGTTCGAACACCTGAAAATGTAATCACTGTTGGATACAAATGGATTTTTGTACGAAAGAAAAATGAAAATAATGAAATTCTAAGGTACAAAGCCCGACTCATAGCTCAAGATTTCTTAGTTCGAATGTGTCACAAAGGCTCGATATGCGTCTTACTGATGTAATAATTGTCCATTTATATAGTTCATTTTATAGTGACATATATATGAAAGTCTCTGAAGGACTTAAAGTGCAAAAAATAAATGATACATGTTCGAGAACCATGTTTTCAATTAAATTGCAGAGATCGTTATATGGATTGAAACAATTTAGACTGATGTGGTAGAATCGCTTCTAAGAATATTTGTTGAAGGAAAGCTATAAAAATGACGATATCTGCCCATATGTTTTTATAAAGAAAACAAATATTGGATTTGCAATTGTGACAGTTTATGTTCATGGTTTTAAATTAGTTGAAAATTCTGAAGAACTCAATAAAAATTGCAAATTATTTGAAAAATGAATTTGAGATGAAAGATTTGAGAAAAATCAAATTCAGTCTCGGGTTGCAAATTGAACATTTCCCAAAAGGATGATTTGTTCATCAGCTACATATACAGAAAAAGTCTTAAAAGTTTTTTTATTTGGATAATACACATCCATTGGTATTACCTATGGTTGTTTGCTCACTTGATGTGAAAATAGATAATCCTTTTCGTCCACTTGAAGATAGAGAAAAAGTTCTTGATCCTAAAGTACCATATCTTAGCGCAATTAGAGTATTAACTTATCTTGCAAACAGTACTCCACCTGATATAGCTATTTGTGTAAATCTCCTTATAAGATATAACTCTACACCAATACAAAGACGGTGGAATGGTGTTAAACATATTTTTCGTTACATAAATGGTACTATTGATCTGAGATTATTTTATTTTCAAAAGCCGGGATTTGCTTTAGTGGGATATACAGATGCATATTATCTCTCTAACCCACAAAAAACTAAATTACAAACAGGATACATGTTTACACGTGGATGAACAATTATATCTTGGAGATTTGTGAAGAAATCATTGAAAGCAACATTCTCAAATTATTCTGAAATTATTGCAATTGATGAAGCAGACCGAAAATGTGTATGGTTGAGAAACGTGACCCATCATATCCAAGTATCATGCGGAATAATTTCAACAAAAGATAGTTCAATAATTTTGTATAAAGACAATGTTGCTTGTATTGCACAACTCAAAGGAGGTTATATCAAAAGTGATGGACAAAGCATATTTCTTCAAAATTCTTTTATATACATCAGTTTTAGAAGAATGACGACTTCGATGTTCGACAAATTCGTTCAAGTGACAATATGACTTTATTTGTAAAAGCACCGTCAATATCTCTATTCAAGAAATTGGTTCACATGATTGAAATGCGTCGACACAAAGATTTTCAGTGATCAATATTAGGAGGAGTAGTTGTATTCTTTTTCTTTCGCTTAGATTGTATCCCACTGGATTTTTCTAATAATGTTTTAATGAGACGGCATTTATTTTTAAAACTCCAAAATAATTGTACTTTTTTTCCTTCGTTTGATTTTTTGTCCCATTAAGTTTTTATCAAACAAGGTTTTAACGAGATAGTTATTGTACAAATAATCATCAAATGAGGAGTGTTGTAAAATAATGAGATAATTATTGATGATTAATTATTATTTCATAATATATAAATAAATTTTATTTAGTTCAGATAGTCTTTTTCATTTCAATTGCAACTCTTATTTTAAACCATATAAATACTGATCTTGATTTTCAATAAAATACACACTTTAGTTTTCACTTTTATATTTTCTTCTTTTCTTGTTCTATTATTTTTATTTCATAACATTCTTTTAATTTTCAAAATTGAGATTATAAGCTTCGAATTAATTTATTTAACTTCATAATTTAAAATAAGAAATTCTAGTAACTTTTGTAATTGAGATTGCAAAAATCCTAGCAGCTTTAAAATTTTTATCTATTTTAATGTAACTTTATAACACCAAGTCGGGTACAGATTATTTTTTCTCAATCACACATTCTTTCATTAAAATATTTTTCACGTGGATTCATAATTTTTTCTTACTTTTAACCACGCATTCTTAAAAAAAAATTATTTTTCTTCAAAATTCTTTCATATACATTTGGATGCTTACGAAAATAGTAATCCAATTGATTTGGATGACGTTGATATTCTCAAAATGAAATAAACAGAATTAGATATTCCAGTTGCAAGAGGGAAGCAAAAGGGGAAAAAATGGACAAAATATTGGGATCACGTTAAACTGATTTCAACGGGTCATATGTTCGACGGAGTTGTATATTATCTAACCCAAGAATAACTAACCAAGAAGGTGGTGAATTGGTTTTTGAAACTTTTTCGATAATTAGTCTCAAACTTATTTAATAAACAAGATATAAATGCAAAGTATAATACGATAAGTAAATATGCAAATTCAATAACTTAATTCAAGTATGGATATAGCACAATATAAATAGAAATTTATAGTAAATTAAAATGATGTAAAGATAACAAGCGATTTTAATGGGGTTCGATACACAATGTGTTCTATGTCCCTGTTACCAAACTCTCAGAACTTACAATCAAGGAGTACCAATCATTAAGTGACTTATAATAAGGAGCACATATCCTTAACAACAATTGAGTTTTCACAAAGCTCTCGAAACCACGAAACTATAAATGATAATTTCACAATTGAAAGAACTCTCTTAACAAATGATATAATCAAATCAAGTATTTAGAGAGTTATGATAACACTTCAATAGATAGCAAATAATAAAGTTCAAGTATTTATATTCTAAATTTTGATAAATGATGGATAATGAAATAGTTTGTATATTTATATCAAAGTTTTCTACCAATAATTTCTCTTAACAAATAATGCAAGTTAAGTATGAAGAGAGATTTTCACTTTAATATAAGTGCCGGAAAAAAAACCTTTATCTAGAATTAAAATGAGATTGAGAAGTTTTCTTGTAAAATAGAATTCTTGATGAAATAGATGAAACTAGTTTTATCAATCAAGAGATTATTTTTAATAAATGAAATAGAATATATAATCAAGTAAGCTCAATGATTTTCAATAAATATACTCTCTTAATTGCTCTTGTAAGTGGTTGGAATTGAATGCAAAAGATATTGCTATTTATAGATTAAAAGATTGAAAATCAAAAAGTCTCGGCTGATCAATTTCCATCGATCAAAGTGTGAATATAGCCATTGTAAAATTTAAACCGTTGGAGTTTCGGCTGACATTTCGGTCGAGCAGATCGAGCAGATCGGTCGACGGTTACTTCGGTCAACCGAAGTATATAGAATTTGAAATTTAATTTTCTATATTGAAATGTTCATTTTTTCAAAATCATTTTTATATCAAAAGCATTTTTATGCAATTGATGAATTGTAAAAAATAGTTTGAACTTTATGTACTTGTTAAAAATCGACGAGTTAATACATTTACATATAAATTGAAGTTTTGATAAACAACTTCTAAACTCTAATCTTCAAAGTTTTCTATTTGTTCTCTTTGAGTATCTTTTGATTGCTTGTTCTTCAAAGGATGACGATTTGAGCCTTTGAATGTTTAAGAAAATTTATACATGAAAATCTCAAGAAGCAAGATTATTAGAAACATAAGTATCTTATTTGTTATAATCAAAACAAATTGAGCTATATTAAATCATAGGTCAACAGTATAGTCTAAAGCAATATGTAAATACTGTCAAACACGATTGGTATGATAAAAGGACATTGGTACCACTTACCTCAACCGTCACTACAAAGCATGTGTGGCCAAACATGGACTTGTTGTTGCCTTTCAAACACAACTGCAATTTGGTAGTCCAACCACGAGTTCTGCTTTTATGACACATTTCACGTAGATGTATTCGGAGGAGGAAGTTCAAACAAGGAATGGCGAAGTTCGTTGCCAGTGATGAATTGCCTCTAACAATTGTGGACAATTGACATTTCATCTCTTATATAAAATAATATCTTCAAGGTATGTTGAAGTAGAAACACTCTTCATTTTGATACAATAGAATATTTCCTTAATACAAAGAAACAATTGATTATTGATTTGTAAAGATATGTTGGCGTTATATCTTTAACTTCATATTTATGAGAATGAATTAATAAAAAATGTTATATAGCTGCAACTACACATTACACAGTCCCACTTTGATATATGCATAAAAAAATATTACTTTTAAAATAATTGAGTTTCCTTACATCGCTAACAATACATTTAACGCTATTATGAGCATTATTAGAGAATATTATTGCGAGAGTAAAGTACGTTCTTTTACATTTGACAACGCTAGTGTTAATAAGCCAGTTATTGATAAATTGTGTAAGGTATTGCAACCTAATTATTATGTAGGGTACTGTAGCCCGATTTAGGTGGTTATTTATTTCATATTCGTGGTGTGTTTCAAATTTTTAATTTAATTATACAAGATGGTTTGAAACATATTAAGAATGAAATAAAAAAAATTAGGGATGTATATATCACGATTTTAACTAGTAGAACAAAGCATTCGAGGAATATCGTGCTGAATTTGGGGTGATGAATATGACAATAATTGTTAGTAAAGTAGGACATAGATGAAACTTGACTTACCTATTATTAAAATCATGCGAAGGATATAAGATTTAATAACCGAATTTTATAACTATAAGCATATTAGAAACGATGATGACACTATTTTGAATGAATCTGATTGAATTTTAACTTTTAAAATTAAAAATTTTTTGTCAAGTTTTTAAGACTTTACAAATATTTTATGTGGAGTGTACTAGTTGTATGATACTTGAACGTCTTTATGTCATTGCAAGAGCTTTTAATAAATACAAAAATGATCCCGATTTTATTAAAATTATATTTTATATGGAATTAAAGTAAATAAAAATATTGGGATGACTTGCCAATATTATTTCTTTTGACATGTATCAAGGATCCCCGATACAATTTATTAGATAATAAATATATAATTAATCAAATTTCAAAATCTTTAACTTTTAACATACCTATAATTTATAAAAATTTAGAACAAATTTTATACAAAATGTATGAATTATATGCACAACGAATGGGTAAACCAGCTCTTCCCGCTAATTTTGAAGAAGATGAAGCTGAAATACTAAATTTATTTGAAGGTATCAACACCTATAGATATGCAATAGGTTCTTCTAGTATGTCTACTGTATGTAATCAGACATCTGATGCAACTCCAAATCCATTGCTTGCTGAATTACTAGATTATTGAATCATTATATGCCTAGTAATGCATCAATTAAAAAAAAGTTCATAAGAAGTATGTTAATTTTGGCAAAAATACGAACGACGATGGCTAGGTGGATTCGGCCATTGCAAAAGACCTACTAACACTTCTGGTTAGCATTATATTTTTGGAGTCCACTTTTAGTGCAGGTAAGAGGGTTCTGTCCGAAATTAAGATACGACTGAAAGAAGATATTTTGGAAGCATTAACGTGCGTGAAGGATTGACAAAACGCTTGTAACTTCGGAGTCTGCTTTTAGTGCAGGCAAGAGGGTTCTATCCAAAGTCAGGTGGCAACTGAAAGAAAATATTTTGAAAACATTAATATGTGTAAAAGATTGGCAACACTCTCATTTCTGACCGCAAGGTAAATATGTCGAAATTGCCCGTCGTCTAGTGAATGATATTTAATTTAATTATATTAATAAAATTTGTTATTTTATAATTCTATCTTTAATTTTTTAAGAACATTGTACATGTGACAAGTTGTTCGTTCATAATTTTTAACTCCGTCTACTTTAAATTTAAGTTCCTAAGCTCGAGGGTAAAAGATGAGGGTTTTATCTTAATAAAAAATAAATAAATCGGTGAGCTTGGGGGCAAGCTCTGCTCAACTCACAAGCCACACGCTTGAGGGCCTTGGCCCTTGAGTGCGTAACGAGCCACAAGCTCAACTCGTGCCGAGCACCTATTGAGCTCATGGGCAATAAGGCCGAGTTGGACCACCACTATTTATTGATTGAAACGTGTCCATACCGACTACAAAACCTGATTTACTTATCCAAAAGTATGAGTGCAGCTTTACCTGATTACCCGATGACATGTTCTGAATCGGATTTTTAGGGGGAGTAAGAACTTGTGATGGAGAGTTAGCTAATGATATTGTCCTGTTGTACGCTGTGCTATCTCGAACGTTTGCGGTAGTTTCAGAAGTCCGACTTTGTGGTTTTTTATATCTAGCAGCTTTAACAAACTTCAAATGAGAAAATTCTCTCTCTTTTCCTTTTCCTTTTCCTTCATACCTTAAGCCTTATTTGACATTTGAGGTTCTACAATAAATGAGAACTTCACTTAGGAGGGTAAAACTGATGGTTAACTATCTAACTCTCTCCCTGGTGTGGTTCAATTCAACCAGGAGCTCCAAAACTTGTTTTTCTTTTTCTTTCAGCGCTTTGGACGTGGTCTTCTTTTTAGTTGGATCAATAGCCCTTTTCTTCTTCAATGAACTCCATTATTTCAAGAAGTGTAATATTCTTTTCTTGTTCAACTTCCAGTTTCCTTTTCAGTATTTGCATTCTGAACATACATTACTTGGTCCGGTTGTGTCTCTATTCAATGAGTTCGTACCTGTAGGCAAAATTGCAGTAAGTTAGCATTAGATTAAAGGATGATAGTTGATAAGGTTACTTGGTTATTGTTTGTTCTATCCTTTCCGTCTGAGTTTGACTCTGTGTCTTCAACCTTGCTCTATATTATATTCATGACTCTTTTAGTTTGGGACTTTTTTAAATATGTTTACACATTCAGCCGAAATTCAGACAGAAGACACTATCGCCAACCAAAAGAAGATAGAGCAAATGTGAATCGAGAAAATAAAAGTTAAGAACTCCATATATACTTTAAAATTGTTAAAACAATAGTATTCGCATTTCGTGGAATGCAGGATAGGTCCATGCAATATTACCGGTTCTCATATTCATTGCAAACGAAGATCATACATCTCCTAAGGACCATAAGCAAAATTTTGTAGAATACATCGCTCTATGGATCATAGTACAGATGAGTGCTATGAAGTATTAAAAATGATCAAACTACGAAGTTAGCAGGGAGGTTTGCAAAGAATGATCGAAGGGAGAAAACCACCTTACCCTTCAAAAGCGCAAAGCCAGATAAGCATAACACAACAGGGCAAACGAAAGACCAATGTTCCTAATTTACTACCTCCGATCAAAGAAATACATATTATAATTGAAGGCCCTCATATTGGTTGAAGTACATCAAGTGAACAAAAGAGATCCAACATGGCTAGAAGATCAATGCATGAGGTATGTTGGATTTTGAGGTAACCTTAAACTTGTTTCTCTTTCAAGTACCTGTGACATTCGTGATGAACATAGAGTCATATATCCCTACTATGATGCCTTGGTAGTTCGAGCTATAATAGATTGTAACGGCCTAAGCAATTTGATGGTAGATAATTGTAGTTCTATCAATATTCTATTTGGAAGTACTTTTTACCAAATGCAGGTTAATCGTCCTTGTTTATCAATGGCCAAACCTATCAATATTCTATTTGGAAGTACTTTTTACCAAATGCAGGTTAATCGTCCTTGTTTATCAATGGCCAAACCTATACGGTTTTACCGGGCACAAATCATATTAGCGATTGAGCTCAGCAAAGAACCCATCACATTTCAAGGGCACTTTGATTTCCTAATCATGGACAGTAAATCTGCTTACAACGAGATGGGCACAAATCATATTAGCAATTGAGCTCAGCAAAGAACCCATCACATTTCAAGGGCACTTTGATTTCCTAATCATGGACAGTAAATCTGCTTACAACGAGATCTTGGGAAGACCCACTTTAATGTAACTGAAAGTTGTGACTTCAGTCCACAACTTGTGCTTTAAGTTTGGAACTCCCCAAGGCATAACCTGTATAAAGGGAAACTAAGCTGCTTTGTGGCAATGTTATTTTAGTGCTTTACAGAAAGTAGCCTCGAAACACAAGAAGGGTAATACCATATTCATGGTAGAACGAAACAAAAATATGCTTTAAAGTCATTTTCTAGGAAAGCAAGTATTCGAGACCAACAAGGGCAGGTCGAAACACCTGCCCGCCAAAAAAGATAATTTCGCGAGTAGCAAAGAAAGCATAGATCTCGATACATAGATCAATACTAAATTTCATGCAAGATTCGCTAGGAAACAAAAATTAAAGGCGAGCTTCGCCAAAGAAATTTTAGTCAAAGGCAAAGTCTACCCCGCTAAAGAAATTTCAACTAAAAATGGGTATTAATGTCCACCTCAAAAGAAATTTTTGTCAAAGGACAAGACCACGTCCGGACAAATTCAAATGTCATTACATAGTGTAATTATGCTTAAAGTATTTATTATAAGGGAAAGGATTGTAATCCTCTTTCCATTACGTTGTAACGATGATTTAGCGACATTCTATATATAGAAAATTATGTGACAATGGAAATCGACACATGATCGATATACCCCATGCTTAATATGAAAATACTATGAATGTACTTACGCAAAGCGTAATAAAAATCTTTAGTTAGATATATAGTACTTCACGTGAAGTGTAATGAATTATAAAATCGCAAGACAATGTGATCTAGAGAAGATGGCCAAAATATATTAATTCGTACAATACAAACAATGATACTTCTATAATAAATTTTTCCAACGGTATTTTTCATACAAATTAGAATGGAATATCATAAATACAATAAAAGTGACAAAATGAGTATAAAAAATGAGTTATCCCTCAAAAGGTTGAAGATTCACAAAGGCGAGGTCATCTTGACCAAGTGAAGTGTTACGATCAAAAGGCACACTTGCTTTGAAGGAAGAAGGAACTCTGATAGATGCGTCGACTGGCTTATGCATAATAGTAGCTTCATTGGGAGGAATATAAGCATGTTCGGTAGAAGTGGGCGGATCACTATAAATTTGGATGGCTAACAAAGCGTCTTCACCAACATAGGTGTCTTTGGCACCCTCTTTGCAATCCTTTGAAAAATTCAGGTTCCCCTCAGGATGAAAATCCCAAATAATATTAAGAATCCTATTGCCTTCATCCTACATGGACTCCTCTACTAGCCATCGCTTCAGCGAGACCAGAATTTGTAAGAGCCAATTTTGTCTCGATATTCTCCAGTTGGTTGAGAAGCAATGCCTTCTCACTCTTCACTTGATCTAGGTCTTTTGAAAGAGCGAACTGCTCATTCCTAAAAAATTGAAGCTCTTCCCTGTGACAAAGAAGCTCAGCATCGGATCTGGCTACGTAAGTGGCATGATTTTCTTCAGTCTTCTCCAAGTTCTTAGCGAGCTTGGTAACATGAGTCACTAAAAGAGCTTCCTTAGCAGCCAGAGCCACAGAAGCTTTGCTCAATTTCTTATATTTTTTCATATCTTTCTCAACTTCTCCCAATTTTCGTTGAAGAGTTGCACGTTTCTTCTCTAGGGAGTCCACATTTTTCTCCAGCTTGCGGTTCGCAACATGCAAACCTCATACTCTACTTGCTGATCATGATGAAGGACAACATGTAGAGGTGAGCATCAATGAGGTTTTTTCTTTGTTTGGGAGTCATGGTTTTGGTGAATTTCTCTCAAGACGGAGTCAAAAGACAAAAAGGTAGATCTAGCTGCTCTAGAAGCAAAGGCAGGAAGCGAGAACAAAATGTTGGGATCTAGCTCCTCGTCGTGGCTGATGTCAAACAAAGCTGTGGAATAGGAACATGCACAGATCCCTCCGACACCTTTCTCTTTTCCTTCGTAGGGTCCCTTGTTAGAATTGAAGATTGGGACCCAGATACCTATGAACATGTGATCTCTTGAGGCAATATGGATAGCTTAGCTGCACCTTCGCCCTCGTGCGAAGTTGAGCCCTTATTCCTTTGGGAACCCTCTTCACATGTATCTTTAGAGGGAGGAGGAGCCAACTTTTGACATTTAGCATTAAAGTTAATCTTCATCTTCATAAACAGAATATCAATGTAACCTGCACATGAAAGAGAAAGTTATGAAAGATGGTCCAGAGTAGAAATAACACTTTTCATGAATATTGAAAGATTAACTACTATTCTTTGATGAGCAAAACCTAATCGTCCCTTTACAACATCAAAAGCAAAAAGGTGGTAAAGCAAAGGGGGTTAAGAACCCCATTTTCATCAGTCA
>CAIGRB010111635.1:57993-87199 GCA_903798255.1 Fraxinus quadrangulata
TCGAGTTTAACTTGACCAAGTTAACGTTTTCTTGTGTCCATAATTCACCATTTAATAGGAGTTTCAAAATGAGCCTAATATTGAAAGGATAATTCTAACTCCTTCAATAGTTAATTATTTGGCCCAACTAAATAAAGTATAAAATTTAATACTTATTTCTACTTTGGTCCCTCAACTATAAGGATATCGACATAAATCAAAATTAACTATTAAACATAACAAATTGACTTGCATAAAGATTTGATTAGACATGTCATTTATATCAATTGGCAAATAAACTATATGCAACACAACTCGTAAAGTTTCATGGTTCTACAACTTCACTAGCTCTAGCCATCGTCTTTGTACTATATTTAGCTCATTCTGAGTGAAAAAGTATTTAGAACTTTTATGGTCTGTGTAGATTTCGTAGTTGCTCCTTTACACGTAGTACCATGCCCCAAACTTTAACTTTCAAATTCGAAATATTACCAAATCTTTATTTATTATTATTTCTTCTAAGCAAAATATAAGATGATTGTATAAGTCCTCGTTTTTGAGAAAATAAAGTTGATCTTTGTAACTTAAAGAGGAATCAATAATTCAACTCAACAAATTTAAAGGAGTAGTCACATGTAAATTTAAATAACATAATTCAAATGTCAATTTATACAAATTATTATAAAATACGAATGTCAAAATTACTAAGTAATGTGCAAATACTAAACTCAAAAATATAATTTAAAATAGCATTGACCAAAGTTTTACTTCACAACCCATAAGCATCAACGCATCCAACTTCCATGCTTCTAGCACGACCTGTTCTAACCTAAAATCTTTGTAAGGGTGAGTTTTTTCTTTTAATTAGTAAAATACGTGCAAAATTCGTATTCAACGTAATATAAATATAAATAAAATATTTCATACTTGACATTCTTAGATTTAGTACAAGTGATCGTGATAATAGATAGCTCAAGATTTTTTTTTTTTTTTTTAAATTTCCATATCCCAAAGGATTTAAACAATTGGATCGATGGTCTATCCCGAATGATTTAACATAAAATCGACTCGAGGGCTTAAGGCATTAAATGTAATCATAACATAAATATCATGGAGAAATGAGAATTTAACTACTGCTTCTTATTTATGTTACCTTAAATGAAAATCTGAAAATGTCAAGAAATTGGAAGAAATTTATTTTGATTCAAATCTCCTCCAAACCGCCTTGATTTGGCGAATAGGAAAACTATATAATTGAAATTTTAGTATAAACCGTGACTCCAAAATGACCGTGCGTTATTAGCATATTTATAAGATGAATGTGGCTAAGAAGTGGGTGAACGAAAGTGCATAGTGGTTAAGAAAAATAATCTCACATTCCCATAACATATACACCCATGTACACATATCAAATAACAAACTTTCTTTAACATGTTAAACCTCCACATCTATACTTTCTTTAACATGTTAAACCTCCAAATCTATTTGTCCACCAATCAATGCAAAATGATTTGTGAAATGATACAATATTAGATGAAAAAATAAATTTTATTTCAAGTACGATAACTTCGCATATCTCGTTCAAAATAACTTTTTATAGAGCCAAATTTATGTAGTTTAATGCGAGCAACAAAATGAGACCCACATTGATATATTTTTAACAACTTCTACTATACCTAATTATTTATCCCATGTAATACATACAAAAAATTAAAAAAATAATTAAGAAAACATATCTTTTTAAGGGAAATAAGTGGATTGTACTATGACTTTAACTCGTGGACTTTTGTGTGATGGATAAGGCTAGACATGGAATACTCCATTTGCTAAATGTCCAAAACTAAATTAAAAAAAAAATTAAATAAAATTTGGGATGCTACATTCCTTCTTTCTTCAAATAATGTTGACTTCGAAATTACTTAATTTAGTTGAAAGTTGTAGATTGTTGGCTTTTATCTCCTCTTCTTTCTCCCAAGTATCTTCTTCGTCTCCATGATTTTTTCATTGAATCTTAACGAAGACAACTTCTTTGTTTCTCAATGCCTACACTTTCCTTTCAATAATTTTTGGATCCAAAATTCCGTTATCTCTAACTTCGTACCAATGAATTGGTGATTAATACTTTCTACCATAGAGAGCTTCATAAGTAGCCATGCCAATAGTAGCCTACATGCTATTATTGTACGCAAACTCTACTAATGGTAGAAGTGACTCCCAACTACCTTTCACATCCAAGACACATGCCCGAAGCATATCTTCTAAGGCCTGAATAGTCTTTTCTGATTGTATGGTTGAGGATGACAGACATTATTAAAGTTTAACTTTGTCTCCATAGCTCCTTCTAGGCTCTTCCAAAATTTGGAAGCAAACCTTGGATTTCGGTTTGAGAATATAGAGGCTAGAACTCCATATAGTCTGACAATTGTTTTGACATATAACTGGGCAAACATGCTATAGTTAATTCTTATTGGAAGAAAGTGAGCTAACTTTGTCAATCTATCCATAATTACCTAGATAGCATTGTGTTCCCCATTTGATTTCGAAAAACCCTCAACAAAATCTATAGTTATCTGCTCCCATTTCCACTGTAGAATTTCCATTGGGTTTAATGGCTCAAATGGCCTATGATATTATGCCTTAATTTACTGACATATCATACACTTCTCAATAAAGAGACCAATTTTTCTTTCATATTTCTCCACCAAAATTTATTGTGAAGGTCTTGATACATTTTTCGTACCAACGGGAAGTGCAACGTACGAAGCAGAGTGGGCTTCCAGTATCTCTTTCCTTATTCCTTTGTCTTTTGGCACATATGATTTCATCCAAATATCAAACCTTTTGCCTTAATTTTTCTCAAGAACGGGTCTTTATCTTAGGCATCCTTGACTCTAAGTATAGGTAGGATCTTTAAAGCCGCAATCTTCGCAATGACATGAGTCGATGGGATGACAACATCTAATTTCAATTTTTCAAACTCCTTTACCAACTGCCCTTGAGTTATCGGTTGAGATGATAACTGTCTCACTGTCTTCCTACTAAGAGCATCAACAGCTACATTAGCTTTACTCAAATGGTAATAGATGTTGTACCTTCTCCCGTAGAGATAGTGATGTCATATCTTTGGAGCATGTACTACCGCTATCAACTCTAAATTGTGTATAAGGTAGTTTTGCTATGTTGCTTTGACCGTCTTCAGGCATAAGCGATTACTTTCCCATTCTGTATCAATACACACCCCAAACCTTGTTTAGATGTATCATTATATATAACAAATCTATTTGGAGCCCTCTAGTATAGCTAACACCAGAGGTGTGACCAATTTTTATTTCAGTTCTTGAAAACTTTTCATGGACTTCTTAGTCCACTAAAATTTTATCCGTTTTCTAATTAATTGGGTCATCAGCCCAGCTATTTTGGAGAATCCTTTAATGAATCTCCGATAATAACTAGCAAATCCTAAGAAACTACGAACTTCACCTACATTCACCGATTTAGACAATTTGGTTATCGTCCAAACTTCAGTATGATCTACTTCAATCCTTCGCATCGTAACCACAAGACCCAGAAAACCTATATGTTCAAACCAAAATTCATACTCTTGAATTTGGCATACCATTTCTCATTTCTTAGTAATTCTAATACTATCTTGAGTTGTTCTTTATGTTGCTCCTTGTTCCTTGAATACACCAAAATGTCATCGATAAAGACAATGACAAATTGATCTGAATGCTAATGAAATACCCTATTCATTAAATCATTTGTCAATCCAAAAAGCATTATAGACACTAGAGCAGCTCCAGGCGGAAGATCTGCCGTAAACTCCACTAATGTAACATCCCGAAATTCTTATGGCATTATTTTATAATTTTGAAAAGTTGAGGGACTAAAGTGAAATAATTATTATATCCCGTAGTATTTGGATCAAATAATTAAATATTGGTAGAGTGAGAATTAATATACTAATATTGGACTCGTTTTGTAGCTTGTAATTAATTACGTGTTTTTGACCCAAGAAAAAATTGTTTTGGATAATATCACGTCAAGTTAGATCCGATTTAGAATAAACAAGGTAAAAGAGAATTAGCAATTAATTAAGTTATTTTATGGTTTAAATTTTTCGGATGCCATGTGTAGGATAATGTTGATTTTGAAAAAGGTAATTCTATTTTGATTTTGATAAAATTTTAATTGTAATAATCATTTGATTTCGATGAAGTTTAATTCTAATCTTAATTTGACTTTGATAAAGTTTAATAGTAATCCTAATTGTATTATTTGAAACCAATTCTTATCCAAATTATTTGTATTACGAGGTTTTCCAATTCTTCGTTGTATACAAACTTAATTGTAAATTTTAACTATACATATTGCAAGAAGTTATATTATTTCACCATAGAAAATAAACAGAGCCGTGACAGACAGAGGAAGAAGGAGAGGAAAAAATATAGAAAAATAATAGGAAAATTTTCATGTGCAAGATTTTATCTTCTTTTCAACCTTCGAATACGAGGTAAGATACATAATGTGCAAGTGGTTCATTTTCTTATGCCATTATGTGTTTAATTAAATATGGATGAATTACCGGTAGATCTTCGGGTTCGACCTAACGAAATGTGAAATCCTTCTGGAATTCAAAACGAAATGAAATGCCAAATTCTTTGAAAATTCAAAATGACTACGTGATGAGTGTCTCGTTTGATCATCAAAATACTCCAACTGAAATGTTAATTTACAAGTTAGTTCGGGTCGATTGAAACTGAGGCAAGATGGTGATACGAGCTACGAGCTGCTAAAAGAATTGAAGAAATAAAAAATATTAAGTTTTTCTATCTTTCCATTGATTATTTGTTTTAATTTATTTAAAGACATTTATTTAAAAATTAGGTAAGTTTTTCTATATTTCAATTTATTGTTTAGATTTAATTTGTTCAAAGACATATTTATTTAATAGTTAGGTGATTATGTTTTTGTTTAAAAAAAATACAAATTTCATGTTTTGATTGTTACTTATTATTAAAAATAAAAAATAAAAAATTCTTTTATAGTTTCCGCATTAACATGAAGAAAATTGAATTTTTTAGTAACATTCTAGAGTTTTTGAAAATTGGAGTGTTATAGACTTGCATATCTGGTGGAGTGCTAGGTTGGTCATCAGGGAATGTATCAATAAAATCTCGTACAATTGGTACAACACTAATAGGGAGCTCCGATTGCTGAGTTCTAGATATATTCACAAGATATCATTTCCAAGATCTCTTCTTCAACATCTTCTATACCTTTATGGCCGACACGAGGCTAAGCAAAAACTTAACTTGCGCCATGAAGAACTGAAACTCTTCTTTTCTAGGCCTTTGAAGATTATTTTCTTCTTGAAACATCGGATGGTTGCTTGATTTCTCCCCAACCAATCCATTCCTAGAATAACATCAACTTTTAATTTATTTCCATCAATTTCTAACTTTACCGTCCTAGCTATCTGATTGGTGTTCAAAATTCTACCCGATAGGATGGTAACTTCTAGAACAATATTTGATTTCTCACATGTAATACATGATTTAGCAATAAATGCAGCATAGATAAATGAATGAGTAGCTCCTGAGTCTATGAGGGCATATGCTGGTATTTTAGATATTGATAGAATACCTGCCATTACGTACGGATCCTCGAGAGTCTATAAGAACATATGCATGTAGTTTAGATATTGATAGAATACCTACCATTACGTTCAGATCCTCTGTTGCCTTTTCCTGGGTCAAAGCAAAGACTCTAGCTTTTCCTTTCTTGCTTTGCTCATATTCCTTCTTAGGTGGGTATGACTTACAGTTCGGGATAAAACACCCTTCGTTGCTATATCGATATCGCACATTCTTTACAAACCAATATTCTCCTTTGTGGGCCTTATTGCATTTAGGACATAGAGGATTAATTTTATTTGGTTTGCTCCCCGATCCTATGTTAGCCTTTTTGTTCTGTCCTAATCCTTTCACTGCATTCTATCCATTCCATTTCAATTTCCCAAAAGATTCATTATTTTGCTTGATCATCCTATCTATTTTTTTAGTTGATAAAAAATTGACCGAACTTGTTGCAGTACTTCACTATAGGTTTTGGTATAGTAATATGTCAGGATTCCTTCGATCTCTAGATGCAATCCTAGTTTGAACCTCCTACCCTTGTTTTCCTTAGTGTCCCAAGGTTGACTATATGCTTAATGTTTTGATTACATATATATGGCCATTCATTTTCTTTTTTAAGGAAGATGAAATAAAATGGGTCTTTAACTTAATCTTTCCCCTTGGTCCTTATACTTATTTATTTAATAGAATAAGGAAATAACAATACAAATCCCCAAATAAAACATTAAATCCTTTTTTACTTATAATTTGATCATTTTGAAAAATAACGTGTGCAAAACTAGTCTTGAAAATATTTACTATACAAAAATAAATTTTCATTGTCGGGTCTAATCTTTGGGAAACATTACATTCCGTCCTATCTTAAATAATTTTTCCTTCTAAAAAGAACGTGCATGGTTGCTTGTTGAACTTCCATGAGCTTAAATTTATTTAAAGCATGTTGGACTATTATTAGGTTTGCTCTTCTTATGTAGGCCAATCATAAGTTTAGTCTATGGGCTAGGCTCGTAGCTGGCTTGTAGTTCTAAATCATCACATAGAAAAATGAGCCTAATTTCATTTTACTTTTCGGGCTTCTACATTCCTTGCACTTTTAAAAAAAATTTCGTCCTTGAAATTTACTTTATGGCTGGGCAAACAAGTTAATTTTGTTTCTAACAATTGAATTTAAGTCTACAAGAATTCAATGTAACATTGATCGATCATTGGCAAAATTATCACTCTCAAGACTTTCACATTACAAATCGTATTCACAATGAAGGTCGAGATAGAAGTTGAGCATTCAAGTCAAAGTATATGAGACGAGCTACAAAATTCAAATGTTAAAGGAAGTTCATTAGACTAGATGTTTCTATTCATTTGTAAAGGTATAACTGCTTCAATTTTTAACAATAAATGATAAAAGCTCAAGAACAATTTTGATGCACTAAAAGCTATTTCGATCATCACTTGCATAAAATACTTTTATCAAAAGAAAAATTAATTTTTAAAAATTATAGTTGAGCTTAGATCATAGTTTGAAAACAACGTTCAAAAGTTTACATTTTTTTTTCAGGAATTCACATCGAATCAAATAAAGTCGAAACAGACAAAACTTTTGAAAGGGCGTACGGTACATGTGGATTTCCAAATCGTCCACGCCGATTTCTAGTACACAACAACTAGTTTCGTACATTCTAACATGAAAGTTGATGTCAGATCTCTGTCCAGTTTCACAATCTGTTTTGCTCCTTGAACTCTATAATTACATTCACTTTTTGCATTCATTGTAGCATTATTTAATAGAATTAAAATGAGAAATTCTTAAGCAAAACTCTTTGAGTTTACATTTTGTTTATTTCATCAAACATTTACTTTGAAAACCTTTGATTGATTGAATTAACTTTTGAAAATCATATTTCTCATTATAGGTTTCTATCTAACACTTGAATTAATTTATTGAAGTGTTAGCCTCTCTTAGAATTTAATTCATTTTGTGTCATTTATTAAGAATGATGTTCAAATTGTAAAATAATTCTTAAAATTTATGGATTGTATTGAGGCACCTTGGAAGCTCAATAGGTTGGGTCGTATTGCAGTCCTGTAATGCTCAAAATTGTATAAGTCTACTTGTTTGTAAGTTATCGAAAGCGTTGTCAGGGCTTGGATTTCGCCATACGTCAATCAATATAGTGTAAATGCCTTTTTTCGTGACGGAAAGATTGGTAAAGAAGGACTTAGATTATTACTTTGGATCGCATCTACAATTATATCGTTTGCACATTCTCTTTCCTTTTACTTATTCCTTTTGTATTTGTACATTTTGTTTCAATGATTTATTGATTCCTAACTTGCTTGAGTTTAAGTTAATTTTTTCGAAAAAGTTTTGAAAATCAATTCACTACCTCTCGGTTAGTTATTCTTGGGATATTAATTGGTATTAAAGCGAGGTGCTCTTCTTCAATTTTAAGATTTCACAATCATGAGTAATGGCTAACCATAATTTTCTAAATTTTGAGGGGTATTCTACAAATTGTCTTCCTTTCTTTGATAGCACACATTATAATTATTGAAAAGCTAAGATGATGATGTATGTTTAATCAATATATTATAATGTTTGGAAAGTTATTGAATTCGGTTCATATGTGCTTACAAAAGTTATTAAAGTTGACGGAAAACTAGATCAAATCATTTCAAAACCTCGTGAGGAGAGCGATGAAGAAGATAAAAGAAAATCATCTTTAAATGCTAGAGCCAAAAATATACTTTATTGTGATTTATTTAAAATTAACTTAGTTGAGTTAGCACATGTGACTCCGCTTTTGATATTTGGCATGCCTTAGAAGTTACTCAATTGGGCACGAGCAAAGTAAAAGAAACCAAAATAAATCTTTTGGTTAAGGACTTCGAAAATTTCTTTATGTAAGAAAATGAATCTATTGTTGGCATGATTACTCGTTTTACTAATATTATTAATGACCTCAAATGCTTTGATCGAAAATTTACTAAACACTTGTTTAAAAACATTGAAAACTTTTTTATGAAATAAGATGAAATCATTG
This sequence comes from Fraxinus quadrangulata, assembly GCA_903798255.1. Classification (NCBI taxonomy): domain Eukaryota; kingdom Viridiplantae; phylum Streptophyta; class Magnoliopsida; order Lamiales; family Oleaceae; genus Fraxinus; species Fraxinus quadrangulata. The sequence goes on from CAIGRB010111635.1 coordinate 66,653, forward strand.
CTATCATGATTACTCGATTCACCGATATTGTTAATGGCCTTAAAAGATTTGATCGAAAATTTACTAATGGTGAATTTGTAAGTAAAATGCTTATGTTTCTTTTGGAGGATTGGAGCTCACTAAGAACGTTGATAGAAAACACCAAAGATGTCAACACATATCTATTAGAAGAGCTCTATGGAACTTTAATGACTTATGAGCTAAATAATGTTAAGATAAAAGAGAAAACAAGGAAAAGCAAAGAAGAATCAAAGGAGCCTCCAAGCGCCAAATTGCCTTAAAATCGACAATTGATGAAGCCACTACAAGCGAGAATATGAGCAATGAAGAATTTGATGATCTAGTTTTTCTTGTCAAAAAATAGAAAATTTTCGCAATAATCGATGATTTCAAAAGAGAAAGGAAAAGTGCGAAAAGAAAAGCAAAAAGATCAATTGCTATGAATGTGACAAACCCGGTCATAAGAGAACTGACTGTTCGAATAAGAAAAGATTCATAAAAATGAAAGCACTCCAAGTGACAGGGGATGAAAGTGACGATGAAGATCGTAATAAAATTGAAAGTCAAAAGGAAGTTGCAAATATGTGCTTCATAGCAATCAAGATGAGATAACTTCTAATGAAAAATGCTCATATGATGATTTATTTACTTCCTATGATGAGATTCTTGAGGAATTTGAAAAATTTGCTTTAAATCACTCCATTTTAAAAAAGAAACACTCTTTATTGAAAAACGAAGTTAAGAAAATTTTAGAAACTCAAAAAGATCTTAAAATGGAAAATGTTGATTACAAATCTCTAATTAATGAGAATTCCTCTTTAAAAGAAAAAGTAGAAGATTCGATTAAGAATATTTACAAGTTCACTCAAGGCAAGAAATTTTTTGATTTAATACTTGTTGAACAAAAATGTATTTTTGACGAGGAGGAATTTGATACAAACCTTTCTTAAAACAAAAATCTCTCAAAACTTTATTCGTTAAAGTATCCAATTCATCTATTCCAAATACTACATGTAGTTTCTGTAATAAAAATAGATATGTTGCTTTTAATTGTCTAATTAAAAAGTGGCCACACTTTGAAAGCAAAAGCAAGTGGGTTCAAGAGTCCATTAAAGTTAACTACCAAGAACCAAAAGTTGTATGAGTACCAAAAATTAAAAAATTAAACATTTTTGTAGGTATCAAAGAAAGTACCGAGTAAATAATTTTTGGATAGTAAATGCTCAAAGAACATGATCGGAGATCAATCTCTATTGTCAAATCTTAAAAAGAAGGATGTATGTCATGTCACTTTTGGAAATAATGTCGAAGGAAAGATCATTGACATTGGAAACATCAGTAATCACTCGTCTCCCTCAATTGAGAATGTTTTATTAGTAGATAACCTCAAACATAACTTACTAAGTATTAGACAATTATGTGATAAATGCTATTATATTGAATTCGATTATTCTCAATGCTTTATTAAGGATGCTACATCAAAAGATGTGATATTTATAGGAAGCCGAATTAAAGGTGTCTATGTCATAAATATTGAATTTGAAAATGATGAAAAATGTTTATCAAATTTGAAAGTTGATATATACTTTGTTGTGGCATATAAGATTAGACTATGTTAGTATGAACTTACTTTAAAAAATTTTAAAAGTTGTTTTGTTGACGGATTGCAAAACTTGAAATTTGAAAAAGATAAAATTTACAACGCATGTCAATTTGGAAAATAAGTAAAGAGTTCTTTCAAACTTAAACAATATTCTTTGACTACAAAACATTTACAACTCCTCCACATGGATCTTTTTGGACTAGCTGGAACCGCTAGCCTAAGTGGTAAACAATATGTATTCGTCATTGTCGACGACTTTTCTAGATTCACTTCGGTCCTATTTTTGAATTTGAAGGATAAAGCTTTGAATACATTTAAACAATTTTGTAAAATGGTTAAAAAAAAAAAAACCTGTTACAAGTATTAGAAGTAGTGGAGAATTTGATAACAACACATTTGATAATTTTTACAATGAAAATGGATATGAACATAACTTCTAGACTCCTAGAATCACTCAACAAAATAGTGTAATTAAAGGAAAAATAGTACATTGCAAGAAATGGTTAAGACCATGCTTTATGAAAATAGCATACCAAAACACGTTTGGGCCAAAGCCGTGAACATCTCTTGCTACATTGTAAATACATTTATAGCTGAAAGAAAACAAAACCTCTCTATGAACTTTGGAAAAATAGAATTCCAAATATCAGTTATATCAAAATATTTGGTTGCAAATATTTAATTTTAAACACAAATAAAAAATTTGGGCAAATTTGATTCAAAATCTGAAATTGAAATCTTCCTAGGATATTTATCGACTAATCGACTAGCAAAACTTATAGAATCTTTAACAAAAGAATTTAGTCATTGAAGAATCCATACATGTTAGTTTTAATGAAACTAATCATCTTGATCAAGAGAAATATATTATTATTGGTGTAAGATTGGAGATTCTTTTCGATCAAATGGACATCCAAGATCAAACCAAGGAAAATCCTAAATATCAACATGAGCAAAAAAATGATCGACAAAGTGGAATAGAACCTTTCGAAGTACAAAATGATCCTACTTTACGTAAGGAATTGAGGTTTGCTAATTCTTATCCAAAAGAACTTATTCTTGGTGATCCATCCAAATGTATTACTAGTAGAGCTTCTACTAGGAATCTTTTCAATCGTTGTGCACCTTTTTTTTTTTTTTTGGTTTTTGGCAATTTGAACCCAAGAACTATAAGGAAGTCAAATTTGATGTATTTTGGATTCTAACTATGCAAGAAGAATTAAATCATTTGAAAGAAATCATGTTTGTGATTTAGTCTCGATGAAATGATCAAACCGTCAGTGGTACAAAATGGATTTTTAGAAATAAACAAGATGAAAATGGAATAATTGTACATAATAAGGCTCGATTAGAATCTACTCGTATGGTTCTTGCATTTGTTTGCCATAAATGATTCACTCTCTTTCAAATAGATGTTAAAAGTGCATCTAAATGACTATTTATAAGAAGAAGTCTTTGTAGAGCAACCCTTCTATTTTCAAAATCACAAGTATCCGAATTATGCTTTTAAAATTGAAAAGTTCTTTACGACTTAAAGCAAGCTCCTAGAGTTTGGTATGAAAGATTGAGTAAATTTTGACTTTCAAACGTTTTTCAATGAGTAAAGCTGATACTATCATCTTTATCAAAATAAAAAAGAATGATATGATTATTATTCAAATTTATTTTGACGGTTTTATGTTTGGTGCTACTTGTGTATCTTTTTGTGAAGAATTTTCAAAATGTCCATAATATTGGAGAAAAATGAACAAGGTACTTTCATTCATATAACTAAATATTGAGGTGTGAATGGATCCATTCTTTACTTAACTTTAAGTAGACTCGATAATATGTTTAGTGTATGTTTATGTGCTAGATTTCAATCCAACCCTAAAGAATCACACTTTAGTATCATAAAAAGAATTTTAGACATCTTAGTGGCATCAGAATTTTAGGTCTTTGGTATTCAAAGGGCACCCACATTGATTTACTTAGCTATATGGATACTGATTAGGCTAATTTCATAATTGATCACAAAAGCACCAGTGGAACATTTTCTAGGCTTTGACCTTGTTTAGTGGTTTAATAAGAAATAAATTTCGTTGCATTATCCACCATCAAAGCCAAATATATCTCGACCGCTACTTGTTGTGCACACGTTTTATTGATGAAATAAACTCTTAGTGATTATCACTTATCTTTCGATCATATACCTATTATGTGTGATAATATGAGTGTTATCAAATTGTCCAAAAATCCTATCTTACACTCTCAAACCAAGCATTGAGATTAGACATCACTTTTTGAAAGATCATGTACAAAAGGAGGATATTTTATTTGAATTTGTGAATATGAAAAACCAATTAGCTGAATACTTACTAAACCTTTAGCACTTGATAAATTTTCATCCATTCGAAGAGGATTGAGAATTATTGATGAATTTGAGATACATGACTAAATTGTATTTGTTTAATTGACCATGAAATTATTGATCTTATGTGCAATACTTGATAATACTATTGTATCATAAAAAATCAAAATTTTATCGAAAAAGGTCACATCGACGTCCAGATTGGTACCTGACAAAGTGGTGGATGTCTGGATATATGCATACAGATTGGTAGAAAATCCCATTTACTTAAAGCGGACATCCAAATTAATGTAAAGGACATCCGGAAGGTCACAATTTTAGAATTTTAAATATGCTTCACAGACCTATCTTCTTCATTTCTTCCATCTCTTCTCTCTTCCATAGTGTTCATCCACTTCAAATTTACCCTATTCCCATCTTTAATCACCAAAACTCTCTCTCAAAATAAAAAGCCATCACTCTCCCACATTAAATCTATCAAAATCCCTAAACTTCACCCATTTAAGCCTCAAATCTAAACTCCAGGTCCAAAATTCTTCATTTTTAATTCCGTCAGTCAAGCTTCACCATGTCAAGTCAGAGGGTAACATGTAAGAGAATAAAAAGAACCGTGAGGTAGCCTCCTTCTCCGATGAAGAACCCAAGGTTCTAGAAAATCCCTTTGCAAAATCACCGAATCTAATAAATAAGAACGTTGATTTTGCTGATATACCTATTGAAGTACCAGCATTTCACATTGAAGAATATTTTGAAACTATGGATTGGGTTTCAGTAACCACCTTAGAAGAAAATGCATACTTGAATCTCATGAAAGGTTTTTACAAAAACATGACTTTTAATCATAGTTTGAGTAACATCTCATGTTTATTTAAAAGCAGAAGCCTTACCATTTCCAAAACCCTTCTCCAAATTATCACGGAGCTTGAGGACTGTGAGAACCAAAATTTTCTACGCAAAGCGCACTATACTCTTGAAGGATATAATTCTACCGCGGCGTGCTGTAGAGTTATGGGAAACAATTTGAAAACATTACCTAGCTCAGTGCAAATCAACTCCTTCTAACTTGCAAAGTGTTAAAAAAATTATTGCCCATGTTATTCTTCCACGAAAGGGTCATCGGGACAAAGCTAATAATTTCGATCTCTTTATTCGTGATGTCGGAAGAAAATTGGACTTTCCAACCATTAATCTAGGACATATGAAACTTGTTGATTCCATTAGACATGTCAAAGCTTTATGTTACAACATGCTACTCACCAAAATTTAATCACTTTGATGTATCTTTGAATGATGAGATTTTTGTTTCACTTCGTCTCACCAACACTATCAACATCCAAACTCTCAATCGTATGAAAATCGTCAAAGAACATATCAATTGGTGAAGATGATGATGATCACGATGATGATGCACCACATGCACCAAGTCATCTTCATGACATTCCGGGCTCTAGTGATCTTCTTCCTATCGATGGTTTCACATTTACCGAGTACTACTACAATCTGCTTAATGGGCAAATCAATTCACTTACCTCCTCCGTTGACGAACTAGCCGGGATGCTTCACCGAGTGCTAGCTCAACAAGAGGCAATTCAAGCTCAACAAAATGTCTTTTATGGTAGATTTGATGCATAGTTTCCTCCACCTCCTCTGGAGCCTTAGAAATGATTTTCATTTTATGATATGTATTTTGGAACCACTTAGGTTGATCTAACTTCCCTATGTCTTTAAGTTTCATAAACTCATGATTTTGAATACACTATCCTCTAATTTGAATCTAAATTGATTAGGCATCATGGTTAACTTGAGGGGAAATTATTTTTTTCCTATACTTGGTGTTTTGATCTTAAATGCTATATTTTTGCTTATACCAAGAGGGGAAAATATATGAGATGATTTGTTTATGCTTGATAAGAATGTAATAGATGGATTTGTTTGATTTAATTGTGATAAAAATGTTAGACATCTTGCTTTGAATAAATGGCTATCGATTTGTAAAACATAGGAGAATATATGGATTACATGCTAAATTTAAAATTTTTAGTCCTTATCAATTCAATTGTTCAATCTTACTTTGCAATCAACTTGTTAGCCAAATTAAAAAAGGGGAAATTGTTGACCTATGGTTGACCCTATCCTCAATGTTTTGATCATAACAAACATGTTAATTTTGTTTCTAACAATGGAATCTTCAAAGCATTCAATGTAATATTGATGATCATGGACAAAAACATCGCTATCAAGACTTTCACATAACAAATCAGACTCACAATGAAGGTCGAGATGAAAGTTGAGTATTCAAATCAAATCATTCGAGACAAGAGCTACAAAAGTCAAACGTTAAAGGAAGTTCATTAGACTAGACATTTCTATTCATTTGTAAAGGTATAATAGCTTCAATCTTTAGCAATAAATGATAAAAGTTTTAAAACCATTTATATGCACAAAAAGCTATTTCGATCTTCACTTGCATAAAATGTTTTTATCAAAAGAAAAATTAATTTCAAAATTATAATTGAACTTAGATCATGATTAGAAAACACTGTTCAAAAGCTTGCATTTTTTCAAAACATTCACGTCGGACCAAATAAAGTTAAAATGGGCAGAACTTATGAAAGGAAAATGCATGGTTCAAGAAATAGACATCCGATACATGTGGACATTCGATTCGTATAATGGTCACTTTTTTTACCATTCTGGTTTTTGGCATATAACGGCTAGTTGCTTACATCCGGACACAAAAGTGAATTATTTTACTCCTTGAACTCTATAAATACATTCATTTTTTTTTGCATTCATTGTAACATTCTTTAAGAGTATTAAAGCGAGAAATTTTTGAGCAAAACTCTTTGAGTTTACATTTTATTTATTTCATCAAATATTTACTTTGAAAACCTTTGATTGATTGTATCAACTTTTGAAAATCATTCTTTTCATTTAAGGTTTCTTATCTAACAACTGAGCTTCATTTATTACAAATTCATTAAAGTATTAGCCTTTCTTAAAACGTAATTCATTTTATATCATTTATTAAGAGAGATGTTCAAATAGTAAAATTATTCTTCAAATTTGTGAGTCATATTGAGGTCCCTTGAAAGCTCAATAAGTTGAGTTGTATTGAGGTCCCGTAAAACTGAATATTATATAAGAATTAGTGTTTCTTATTTGTAAGTCATTGAAAGCGTTGTAAGGGCTTGAATTGCATAATAAGTCAATCAATATAGTGAAAAGATCTTACTCGTGACAGATAGCATGGTAAAGGAGGACGTATATCATTGCTTTGGATCGAACCTCTAGAGTTATGTTATTTGCATATTATTTTTCCTTTTACTTATTGTTTTCGTATTTATAAATTTTTTTGATTGATTTATCTATTCTTCACTTGCTTGAATTTAAAAAGTTTTTAAACTAATTCATCCCATTCTTGGTGAGTTATTCTTGGGATATCACATATCTAGAAAGCTATTCGAACTTCCTTTTATAATCGTCAGGCAGCATCTTTCCCTATTTCAGTTGGAAAAACTCTACCTCTCTTCAATCCCTTAAGGAATGGTGGAAGCACTGTTTCATTATATCTCTTTGAACTACGCCGAATCTATAGTATATTGTTGTGCTTCTTTTCTAGTGTGTGAAGCACACTCCCACCACTGGCTTTCTACATCAGTCAACATAAAATTGGCACATGATACTTTTTGGGTATCAGTTCATTCCATGTGCTTGAACATCCATGTCAATCCTCTTAACCACTCCTCTACTGTCAAAAGGTTCAGCTCAACCGTCGAAAGAAGGAGGCTTGAAATGGCGAAACTTTTCTACAATTGAACCTATGTTGTTGACACTAGCTGGTGCATTTCGATGAGGTGTTGGTGCTTGTCGTCTACCAAGGTCATGCATTGTCCTCATAAGATCCCTGAACATAGTTGTTTGGTCTTGTTATCATGCCATTTCCTTTAAATTAACAAAAAAATAAATTTCATCTTTGAAGTGTTGGACAACACAGCCCAATAAATTCAAAAAGAAGATGAAACCTCATCAATATAAATCCTTGAAACTAAGATGTACAATCGATTTAGTAAATAACTCTCAAATAACATAAAGTGTTTTCTTTATTTTATCAAGAATGAAAATGAAACATCATATAACAAAGGAAATAGAATCCAAGCTTCTAATCCCTATGAATCCTGTGAATCTTCTTGGTGGACCCTCGTTTTATGAAGAGTCTTCTGCCTTGGTCTTGACTCTATTTCCATTTCGATATGTGGCTCAAGACTATCCTCTAACTCTAACCTAAAGTCATCCTCATGCTTCGATTCAGGCTTTTCTAGGTTCAGCTCATATTGTAGTTCAGGCTTGACCCCATCTTCCACATCATTTTGTGGCTCCGGTTGTGGTTGTAGGCTTTCACTTCACCTATCTAAAAGGGTTTGACAATACATCCAAACTCAATCCTGCTTGGGTGTTCTAGAGGGTTTCTTTCTAGCATCTTGTTCCTAACCACAACTTTCATGTCTTCCCATTAAGGTAGAAGTGAATGTATAAGGTTATGCATAGCCTCGATATGTGTGATCTCCAGTCCTTCATTCATAGCTGCAGTCTCTCTCTCATAGATGTCTTGAACATGCTTGGCAAGTGAATGAGTCCAATCTGTCATGCAATTCTCATAAAACCAAATGATGGACCTTCTTTTCAATGCTGCTTTACATGATGTTGTCATTTTTGTTGTCTGATACATTCTAGCCATGTTTGTCATATAAGTATCCAATTATGTTTGATTTCTTTTGTTATCGATATCGCATTATACTGTATGCTCTTGCGATTTTAATAAAAAGATTAATCATCATACCTCAGAGAATATTATAACAAGATAATAACACGCATAACATATTTCATTGTAAATATTTTATCATAATCATTTCATGAATTCAAATTTAAATGATCAATAAATCATGCTTGAAAATAAAGTGGAACATAACATTTTATTTTGTTCCTTCGGGTTCGTAGGATGGAGTTGATTTGCGAGTGTTATGTGCCATGGGTTTTATTTTAGTACTTTTTTAATATTTAGATATAATCTCATCACATATTTATTTTAATACTTGTTTAATATTTAGATAAAATTTCATCACATATAGAACCATTAAGAAACATGTAGAAACTTGTTGTCTTGTATCCATTTCTATGAAAATAAAAACAATAGTACAATTCATAGCCTAAAGGGAAAAAAAAAAAAAATAGAGTTTGTTCGAGTCCAATACAATCATAGAGACCTAAAAGTAGAATTGTTGCATATCTTGCTCAATTCAGAAAGTTACCCAAGATTTGAACATCAATAGCTAAAAAAAAATAGTGATTGTGTTTGAAATAAAAATCACTACATAATAGCTAAAAATTTAAGTTAACTAATTCATTTCTTAAGAATTAAAAGGAAATGACAAATTATTGTTAGTCAACTATACAGCGATTCCCATATACCACTCGCTGGTCGCAAATCAACACTTAATAGGCTGTTAAAATAATTAAAAAAGGTAAATTAAAGAGGCCATTTCACAATTGCTGGTCCAATTAATAATTCTCATTCACATTTATCGATCTGAAGAAAGAAAAGTAATTAGGCTTAAACACCAGGCTAATTGAGATGCTAAATAGAAAATAAGTTTGAAGTAACCAACATTTATCTTATATATAAATTGTTCTAGGGGATGGGACTAGGGGTGTCAACGAGTCTAGTTGCGAAGCTCGGGCTCGAGTAAAAATGGTTTGGGTTTTTTTGGGCTCGATCCGAGCCGAGCAAAAGCTCGATCAAAAAATTTGGGCTCAACCCGAGCTTTCGGCTCGGTCCTTAGCAAGCCGAGCCGAGCCGAGTCGGCTCATTTATTTTTTTTTAATATAAATAGTAAAATAGTGAAATGCAGCTTATTTTTTTTTAATTTTATTTTTTTAAAAGTTTTGCAAATTACTTTTTTTTTTAGGCTCGGCTCGACTTGTCAGGGCTGAAAATGGCCCGTGTGACTCGAGCTGGAGCCGACGACCCAAATGGGGCTCGATCCCACTGAGTCACCACGAGCCACTCGAGCTAGCGAGTCAAATTGACATCTCTAGGTGGGGCTACCAATTTTCACACAATTTACTTAGCGAAAATTCATATTACACACAATGGTGAAAGAGTACAAATTTTACCCAGCTTGTAGAAAAGTAGACTTGGTTTGAATACGAACTTGTAACACCCCAAATTTTAATTTTAAAACTTGGAGTGTTACCTAATTATTATTTTTATTTATTATTACATTTTTTTCTAAGCAGAATATAATATGATCGTATGAATCCTTGTTTTTGAGAAAAAAAAGTTGATCTTTGTAACTTAAAAAGGGAAATCAATTATTCAACTCAACAAATTTAAAAGAGTAGTCACATTTAAATTTAAATAACATAAATCAAACATCAATTTAAACGAAATATCTACAAAATATGAATGTCAATGCTACTAAGTAATGTGCATAAGGATTTGTAAAATAATATAATATTAGATAAAAAGATAAGTTTTATTTCAAGCATAATAACTTGGTATATCTCTTTCAAAATAACTTTTTCTTGAGCCAAATTTACGTAATTTAATGCGAGCTATAAAATGAGATAATATTGATATATTTTTATCAACTAATACTTATGAAAAATTAAAAATTTTTTTTAAAGAGAAATAAGTAGATTGTACTAAAACTTAAGCCCTACGCAAATAGTAAATAAAATTCGGGATGCTACAAATAGTGATGCCAAATTTTAGGTGAATGAACTACGGTTGCAAGTTTCCATCGTGTGTCAGATAGCTTTGTTCATATTGCTTTAGCTGCCTCAATGCATATACTATCACATTCTCATTCTGCATCAACACACATTCTAATCCCAACTTGGATGCTTCATTATATCCGTCTGAACCTTCTGGTACAACAAACACAAGAGCAGAAACTAATACGTCCTTTAACTCCTGAAAGCTTTTCCCACACTTCTCAAAACAAAATGAACTTAACTTCCTTCCGATTCAATTGTGTTTGACCTACAAGTTTAGAGAAACCTTCTATGAACCGTTGATAATAGACGGCTAAACCTAGAAAATTCTTTACATATCCAACATTAACAGGTATTGACTAGTTATTCAAAGCGTCGACCTTGGCTGGTTCCATTTGAATCCCACGGACCGTCACTACATGACCTAGGAACCATACAATCTAGCCAAAATTTACACTTTTGGAATTTTTGGCGTAAATCTTTTTGTCCCATAAAGTCTCTAACATCGTCGTCACATGTTCTTCGTGTTGTTGAGCATCGCTCGAATATACCAATATATCATCGATAAACAAGATGACAAATCGATCTAGATACTATTGAGACACTTGATTCATCAAGTTCGTAGACACTATAGGGCCAGCAGTTAAGCCGAAAGCTATAACTATAAACTCATAATCCTATAGGAAGTTTAATACCTCATCTTTGGTATATCACTCTATTTAATATTCAATTGATGGTAGCCTGACATCAAGTCGATCTTCAAAAATATCGTAGCTCCTTTCAACTGATCAAATAAATCTTCAAACCTCGGGAGTGAATACTTATTCTTATTAGTCAATTTATTCAACTCTTTATAATCTGTACATATCTTCATCGACACGTCCTTCTTTTTAACACATAGTACTGGAGCTCCCCATGGGAACACACTTAGCTTGCTAAAAACCTTACTAAAGAGTTCCTCCAACCGTATCTTCTACTCTTGAAGCTTTTTAAGAGCCAAAGGTGCTTTAGACACAGGTCACTCCAAGGATCAACTCAATTGTAAATTTTATCTACCTATGGGTAGGGTACCTAGTAGGTTGTCGAGAAATACATCTAGATACTCTCATACTATTGGTATGTTATCCACAATTGTCTCGCTTTCTAACGTACCAGTAAGGTTAATGAGACAGAAAGTGCTTTAGTGTTAGACCCATAAAATGTAAATTCTTCTTTACCAAGGCTTCAAAATACTACATCTTTCTCAAAACATATTATGGTTATTCAATTTCTACCCAACCATCCATGCCTAAAATGACAATGAAGTCCGTAATCTCGATTACACGTAGTTCTGCTTTTAAGACTAACCCATTAAAGTCTATCTCCATTGCTTTAGCTATCGTATCCTCTTGGTGGTATACTAATTTCTAGTACACTATCATTCTTTTCACATACCACATCAATTCTAGCTAAGCATGTAATGGATATGAATAAATGCGTCACACCTAAATCAATAGGGACATACACAGGATTACTAGAGACATATATGATGTTATCAGGGGCAGAGCTAAGAATGAATGGTAGGAGGGGCAAAAAGAAAGATTACAAGGTTTGTTGCTTTTTGAAAAGAAAGATAACAATGTTCTTCCTTTCTTGGAAGAAGATCGATCTTCTTCCGTATTAAACCTAAAAGCATAAATATCAAAATACTTCAATATCTTATAAATTCTTATCATTATATCATGGCTGAATTCCCAAACTATCCATCAACACCCAATTTTGTCAAGCATTGATAATTCTCCAATAAAAATTATGGCCTATTGACAATTCCAAATGTCTATCATCACATGTGAACAAATAAAAATCACAGCTAAATGAGTAAATGACTAAATCACAACTTTTATCCCCAATTTTCACAAAATCACAGTTAAATAAAAGTCATTAAAATACATCAAATTGAGTATAAGTTTGCAAAAATAAACAAATTGAACAAGCAAATAGAGTCCAAAAAAATTTCAAAAATAGCCCAAGAAAATCATTCATAAATAAAAATCATAAAATAAAACCTGTAGTACTATAGATGCAATTCGCTTGGATTATATCCCGATATGGAGAAAGAAATTGGATACAGAGTTATTGACATGGGACTTCGAGCCTTAGATTATCTTTTGCTATTTTTATTGATGTTTTGATACAGTTCTATAGTTACTTTGTTTTGTTGTCTGGAGTGGATATTTTAAAAATGTTTTATAACTGTGATGATTAAGGATATTGAATGAAATTGAAATTTACATATTTTTAGGCATTTATAACTTTTATGTTTAAATATCATACATTTGCAGGATGTTGATATTGTTCTATGACCAATATAATGATATTTAGGTCGTTACGTCAAAATATAAGTACCGTTTCACGTTATGACGTAGACTTTTTTTTACTGTGATACAAAATGATATTGATGTCGTTCTACTATAAAAATGCACTCGTTCATATAAAGACATTGAAATCGTTCATGTGAAAAAAAAAATATTAATGTCGTTTTAATACAAAAATACACACATTTATATAACAATTTTAAAATTGTCCTTTAAACACAAAACGATATTGATGTCATTTCAGTACGAAAATTTCACTAATTAACATAACCATATTGAAATTGTTCTTGAGACACAAATCAATGTTAATGTCATTTTAGTACCAAATACGCATTACTTTAATGATTTTCCCAACGATATTGAAGTCGTTGAAGACAAATAAAATAAAAAAAGAAGTCATTTTGCTAATAAAATTGCACCGCTCGTGTGATGTAGTGCGCTGTGCGTGCTCCTCTAAGGGACAATTTTCTCTCTGATGGTGAAAAAATCAGAGGTGCACGCACGTCGACATAGACCACGTGCGCGTGCCAGATCATTACTAAAATGACATTGAAGTTGTTTCTTTTAATACGTAACGACATTGATATTGTTATGTATCAAACCCACAAAATTGATAGGAGATGAATGGTAGGCATTGTCCCCTCTTCTGGTCGAATTTAGGTCGAGAAAAACGAGTCCAAAAGTTTCCATAGGTGATTAAACAAAAATTCGAAAATAGAAGATTCTATCCAAACTTAGGCCTACGCGACCGCATGGTATAAATCATTACGGTCGCATAGAACAAACCATTCCAGCCTTTGAAGTCCCTGAATGCTTCTGTGCGGTCTCATGGGATTAACACCATGTGACCGTATGGTTATATATTTTTCCCGCCGAGCAATTTTCAGTATTTTAGTCGTATTTTCCTTTTCCGATATCCGATTGAGGTAATTCAAGATGTGTTGGAAAGATAATGCAAAGGGATACAACTTTTCTTCAGATGTCAACTTCCAATTCGATTGTCCACCATGTCCAAAACCGATCTCAATCTGAGGTTGAAAATCGGTACAAAACTTTTCAACTTGAAAGTTGATATGTGATAATATTTTGGCTATATTTCATCCCTTTGACTTCTTTCTTCATCCAATTGACTTCTAACACTCTCGAATCTTCATCACAAGATTGGAAACAAGTTTGTAGTATTTTCACTTTAGTCCATGAACTTTCACTTTATTTCATTTTGGCCATTTTTCACTTGTTTCTCCTCAATTTCACTGCATTCATCACTTTGTCCTGCAAAACATGAATTGTATAGAATTAATCTATATTCTAACATATTAATCAACAATTGCTTATATTTTGAAAATAAAATAAGTATGTAAAAATGCACTTATCAATATTCGTCAACATGGAGGACGAGAAGAAGTGGTTTTGAAATCAAACAATATCAATTGTTATTTGAAGTGACATTAGATATGAAGTGTTTGTCAATAAATTATTCGAAAAGCTTAATCTTGACAGAATGAAAATTTTGAATCCACCTGAAATTTAAAATTCCGAACATAAATGTACCCCATGATGTAGCCGATAACAAGGATTTGCAATGGTACATTTCTATTCACACACAAGTGGCCTTGTTTGTAAATGCAGATGAATATGATGTCGGAGAGCAAGAGGTAAATGTTGGAGCTGGTCCTTTATCACCAATAAAAAATGCATTTTATGGGCATAGAAAAGTTGGTGCGTCCAAAGTAGAAGAGACACAAATGATTTCTGATACGGATGCTGGCCTAGTTGAAGGAAATCCATATATTGGAAATGCAAAGAAGTTGAAAGATCAACGGGAAATTGTGCAGAATAAAATCTTCTTTAGCAAGAAACAAGTGCACACAAGGCTTCAACTATATTCTTTGACCGAGAAGTTTCATTTCAAAGTTAAAAAATTGAATACTAGATCTCTCACTATATGTTGCCTCAGTACCAACTATCATTGGGTATTGCGAGCTTCCAAGATAAAAAAAATTCAGATATAGCTAAGGTTCAATGGTAGATACCTGAGCACACATGTTCTTTAGATATTCGACGGAATGCACAAATGCAAGCAACAAATGCCCTAATTGGGCAAAACATAATGCGGTGATTGGATGATACAAATCAACTTTACGTTCTGATGAGTGTTATTGGATCTATCGAACGTGAGTTTGGTGTACGTATTAGCTACAACAAAGTCTGGAGTGGTGGTCTTGAATGGGTCCGTGGTTCACTTGAAGAGAGTTTTCAAAAATTGCCATTATACTACCATGTGTTAACTAAAAGAAACCCTGGAATCGTCGTACACATTGAGCTCGACAGCAATAATGGGTTGTACTTTTTCTTAGCATTCGAGAAGAGTATACGTGGCTTTCGAGATTACACGAGATCAGTCATTTGTGTTAACGGGGGTCATTTGAAGGGCTATTACAAGGGATCACTATTAATTGCTACAGTTTAAAATGCTAACATGCAGATATATCCTATTACTTGGAGAATTGTCGACAAATGCATCGTGAATTAGTTCTTCATAAAGTTGAAAGAAGTGGTTGACGACTCAGAACGGCTAGTGTTTGTATTGAACAGGAAGGAGAACATTCAGTGGGCAATATACAGGTTGTACCCGCTTTCTCGCCATGGTGCCAACATGCGGCATATCGAGAAAAATCTTATCGGTAGGTATAGCATAGCAATGCCATGTTCTTGTTCAAGTGTGCAGTACTAGCATACTGTATATCAGAATTCGAACAGTTAATGGGACATATTAGAACCATCAGACCAGCAGTTGCTTCTTAATTGGAGCGTGTTGGCATATCCTCATGGTCACGTGCAAACTTGGTAGACATTATGGTAAACAACAGTGTGAAATCCCTTAATTCAGTCCTCAGGTGACAACAAAGTTCCCTAATAACCTTGTTGGTCGACTCATTAGGTCGTGATACAAAAGTGGTTTTTCGATAGAATAACCGCATCCACCAAATGTCAGAGTGCCTTGACACCAAAAATGGATGGAGAATTGAGAAAATCGTTTGACTCCGGTGCAACATTACAAGTACGTCACTTGGATGAACTCTAGTTGGAGGTTGGTGTAGGCACGAACAAGTGTAATATAGACCTTGTAGGTAATATATGCACATGTTGAGAGTTTCGGATGCAACATATACCGTGCACACATGCATCCCGAGTAGCAAGTGCAAAGGAAAAATCACTTTATGCTGGACAATACTCTAGTTGGGCTCTACAACGAAGTGTTCATGTTAGGAAAAACATAAACATGTATAAATTATATTCTAGTAACATACCTTTTACGTGCATGAAATCGAATAGAATTTCAATTTACTGAAACTGAATACAAGAAGTCGAAAGGAGAAATGCATAAATATGATTTTGGTCGATGTAAGAGTTGAACTCTTTGTCCTTAAAACGATTATGCCCTACATGGGTGCTAATAGTTTTCCGACATTCGTCTCCTAAGAAACAACAACCACATCCTGCAATAAGAGCACCCAAAATTACGTAATCAATGGACCTTACTAATGTCTTGAATTCTTTTTATATGAAACTTGACTCCAAATAAATGCAGAATTATTTTAAAGTTAATATGCATTAAAATGATAATGCAATGGAGTAAAATGATGAATAAAAATACAAACACATGGAGTTTATATATAGTTGTTGAAAGTTGTATCTCAAAACACGCAACCCTACAAAAGGACACTATTGGAATAAGTCTCTATACATAAAGAGACACATAGGAAATAATAATTCAAAAGTCATGATCTTTCATATGTAAAGATATACATTTTAGCCAAACGGTTCTAGAATATTTCATAATAATGAATTCCACTATTATAATCACATAAATTGGACACAACCAATTTCGATTTTCCAACATTCCCCCACATGAAAGAAAATTATTGCATATGACTATGCAGACACTAGTAGAGAGCACATGCGGAAACATATTGCACCAGGAGAGGTAGCTTCTGGCTTGGAACCTATCTTAATGAAATAATATCGAATTTTCTTGGCTAATTACTAAACATGATGTCTTGAACTGTTTAGCCGATATAAACCAAGACAATACTCATACAATATCTTTCCTAACACTTTTGGTTCTTATGATTATGTTTATTTTGGTCCTGAACAATTTTTGATTTCATAAGTGCTTTAAAAAATTCAAGCATTCGAACATTCTCATAGAAGCGACCACACTTCACACTTACATAAGTGATCTCCTATTAGGAGTATCTGTCGTACTCTACTTGATTTTTCCAAACTATAGGAATCATTCAAAGTTTAACTTAACCTAAAACATTCTACGGATGTCATTTTTCTTATCATAGGAATGTGTAGGAGTTAATTCCCAAGTGATCATTGAATCTTCATAACTTAGTTGTCACATTGAACCAAAGTCTTGAGATCTCCAATCAACAAGATTAGGTTACCATTACAAAGATTTTTACTTAGTAGGTTTTAAGAACATTCTCTCGATATGTAGTATACTTGATATCTTGGTAAACCTTTTCTAAGTGGATCCACGAGTTTACACTATTTGAAATCAATTGTTTTATGGTATTTTATCTATGACATATGTCTAGACTTACCATTGATATATTCTATATCTTATTAAATATAGTTAGTTATCATAATTAATTCATTTAATAGACACAGGCAATCACCAATTAAGAAATTCTCCCATTATATATGAAGTCACATGCTTCTATTTAGCTTTATCTCAAGCTACACTATATTCTAACTCATAATATATTTGGACAATTTCTAACACATCATTGCACTGGCCATAGTAAAACAATTTTACTAACTGATTTTGAATAACTTATAATAGGTATTCAATTTACATCATTGAACCATTATCAACTTGTAAAATAAACTACCCCCACAATTTCTCAATTATGAATGTATACCATGAGTAGTATTGCAAGCCCAACAAATCTTGGGTTAGGCTCGAATTGGAGTTCATCAACTCTTTTAAAAGTTCGATTCATCTATCATATAGAAAATATCCATTTTATATATTCCATCCCAAACTATTTAAAATGATTATGAATGATAATATCTCGTGAAAGTCAATGCATTTTCATATTTTGTGTTGCCAAGTCACAAAATATAAATGAAAAGTCACTTTTTTAAAGAAAATGGAGCCTCATTATTGGGATCAATCCAACTTTAATTTGGCCATTCAGATTTGTCTACATCCAATCCATAGATCCACATTCACGTCAAGAGTCACGAAAGTAGGTCCATTCGTAAACGGGTTAGGTTGGATATGCCTTCTCCATATTGGCTTACAATCCATACGCGCCAATGTCATTTTCCAGCAGATACGTAATTTATTCAAGTGCCTGAATTCAAAGTCTCATTTCAATTTACATAAGTAATCCCAACAGACACATGGTCAAAATTTCATGGAAGTTTGTATTTTTTTCATGTTTTATACTGCCAACCGAAAAAAATCAAATGCGTTTGCCCATTAGACAGTTTGTAATTGAATTCATCTACAAATCAGACGGCAATGGTTGGTTATCCATGCCACTATACATAAATACCTCATTTTGTGCACCCACTTTTGTGCCTTCTGCATTTCTTATGCATACTTCCCTTCTGCCGGTGGGTTCCTTCGCTTGTAGTAGTACCAGTACTGTTGATTTTCTTAATGGCCGGTGAAATTAAATCAGAGAGATTAATAATGAAATCAGTGAGAGAGAAAAAATTTAACACAAAATGAAGGAGAAGGCCATGCGTCATATCTATTCTTGACACAGAATCCATTACCCTCCTTTGTCCGTTACTGGTTCATTAGTTATGCAATGAGAATAATCATAAGAATGATAATAGCCGCAGTCAGTTAGGTACCTTTTGAAATCCAACAGACGCTCTTTCCTTAGTGAAAGTTCATCTACTTTTACTTTCAACACTTGCATCTTCAATGCCAAGATACATAAAGGTCAAGATATTACAAAAATGCAGAACTGTTTGGGCAGTTAACAGTAACTATAGGTAACAAAATTGATAAAATAAATTGTTATTTATTCATAAACATGTGTGGATATAAAAGGCAAAGAGAAGTGACGGTACCCTTCAACAAGACTTCATTTCATGCAATAATGATTCAGTCATGAATTTATATAACTAGATTTGCATGAGAGATTTGCATGAGAATCCCTACTCATGTTGAATTGTATCCTTATGTCAAACTTCCAATTGACATTTTCATGTAGAGCCATGCATCTTCATTTTTTTCTCACAATAAAAATTCATACATGTCTATTATACTCTTCTCATTTTGCACGTATAGCAAATCACAATGGGTTATGGTGCAGTTAACCGTGAACGCAAATTGGAGCATTAATCTAATTTCTCACTACCATTGAATAAGTTGATGGACATAGATGATTTTCCAATTAAAACATTGCAGATCATAATTCGTCTCCCCTTTTATTTTTTTTTTTTAATAATCATGATGTATCTAAAAATCTATCTTGCTTTAAGATTGTTGTTCATGCATATCATGATTCCATATGCAAATATATAATACACACAAAATAATCGTCTTAAGAATGTTAGGAAAAATATAAACGTGCACAAATTATATTCTAATAACATACATTTTACGTGCAGGAAATCAAATAGAATTTTGACATATTGGAATTGGATATAAGATGTAGAAAAGAGAAATGCATGAATATGATTTGGTCGATGCAAGAGTTGAACTCTTTATTTTTAAGATGATTATGTTTCACATGAGTGCTAACAATTTTTCGACATTTGTCTCCCGATATACAACGATCACATCCCATAATAGGAGCACTCCAAATTATATAGACCAACAAATTTTACTAATGTCTTGAACTCTCTTTATTTGAATCTTGACTCCAAATACATGCAGAACTATTTTAAAGTGAATAGGCATTAATAAGATAATTTAATGATGAATGAAAATTCAAACACATGGAGTCTATATATAATTGTTGAAAGTTGTGTCTCAAAGTCACAATCTTATAAAACAACACAATTATTGAAATAAGTGTCTATATACGAAGAGACACATCTATTGAAAAATAATAGTTTCAAAAGTTATGATATTTCATATATAAAGACACACCATTTAACTAAATGGTTCTAGAATATTATATAATATTCTTCATAATTTTCCAACAATGAAGTTGCTGAAATTTGATTTAATTTCTCATTCACGGACTAATGATTCCCACTTAAATGATTAATTAAAATTGGTCCAAAACCAATTTCTTATACAAAATTCCGACAATTCATAACTTCGTCTTCCTGTTGCGAAAATGCCTAGATATCCTTGGTACAGTTTCATGTCTCCAATATCATTTATGAAAGTCAAAATTTGGTAAGTTAACTGATAAATTTGAAGTAACCTAAAATCTTAATTAACTTGGTCTAAACTAGAGATGACAAAATAG